>CM056605.1:38761307-39011621 GCA_029721355.1 Tegillarca granosa
AACCGATATGTCCTTTTTTGTTTATCACTAGGGTAGCTCAGTTGGTAGAGTGTTCCCTCTATATGAGACGTCGGAGACCAAGAGATGAAAAATGGTAGTGACTGTTTTTTCGCCAAGCACTCGGTCTTTAGAAATGGAGGAGACCTGAAAAACCGATGCCCCTTGTACAGTATGGCACGTTAAAGAACCCTTCAGTCATTAAGTAGTTGTTAATCTAATTAGTGGTGATGGTGCCTTGTTGTAATTTATAAAATAATATCTATTAATGCAAATATTATTAGTCCTGATAGATCACAGAAAAGGTAGGAAATAATGTTTTATTGATTTAACGTCACTTGGAAGATTCGTCAAGTTTAATAAGTTTTTTTTTCCTGGAGGTAATTCCTTTTTATGTGAATAAAAGTTCTGATTAGTAAAACATGTCCGACGGAATAAAAATGGAACCGTCAGTACTGTTAACAAATTACAAATAAGTTATGATTGCTAAATCTAGGCCTGATAATCAGATGTGCAAAATTTAAGCTATTATAAAGCGAATTATATTAGCGGTGTTGAATTTTGGCGATTGTTACAAGAAAAAGTCAGTTGAAAAATTTAGCGTATTTTATTGGCGATCTAAAGACAGCTCACGCACATGGTCGACTGGGTTACAAAACATTTCATGATTTGAAGCTAAAAAAAGCATAAACATTATTCAGACCAAAGCAACTAAAAACAAAACAACATAAAAGATTTGACATTTTTAAGTTAAAAAAAATCCCCATGGCATGTATATGAGTTTTATTGAAATAAAACGTGACTGATTTTAAATAAGGGGGATTAGTAACACAAATTTGAAAGACTGGGTTTGAAATTATAACGACTTAAAACGTGCACTTGAGTAAAAACAAGCCATTAATTGTTATTATTTTCTTTGGCTTTATTACAGAACGCTGAGTTTTACAAAGAAAGACAAATAAAATATGGAAGGGTTTATAAAACACACGTTCTTGGAAGGCCAACAATTAGAGTCAGTGGAGCAGATAATTTAAGAACAATTTTGACGGGTGAAAACACACTGGTAACTCCACAATGGCCCCCAAGTGTACGACAGATATTAGGAAAAGAATCACTATCTATGATGTCCGGTGTCGAACATAGTGTACGTAGACGCATTGTAGTAAAAGCATTTGACCAAACGGCTTTAACGGCGTATATTCCGTATGTCCAAGATATAATACGCGGTGGATTACGAAGATGGTGTGATAAAGGACAAATTTTTGGTTATACTGAAAGTAAAACGGTTGCTTTCAGCATTGCAGCTAGAGTTTTTGCCGGATTAAATTTATCAGACGAACGATCTGATCATTTAAGTACAGTGTTTTTACAGATGATCGCCGGGATGTTTTCTCTTCCTTTCAAATTCAAAGGTAGCGGTTTATACAAGGTAAGTGGCATGCCAAAATACTTCTCTCAAAATCAGGTAGTTAATTGCCGTGAACTTTGCTGAAATTGCATAGAAAATTAATAAAATTTAATGTTAGTTTGTTTGTTTTACTTGCTTTAACCTTGTCGTAACACGAAATTGTTATGCGCATGTTCTTTGGAGTTACATTTTGCAACCAGAGTAAAATGATACCACTACAGGTACTTTACATTTTGAAACAAATAAACAAATAAATAGATAGATAGATACTATCTATCTATAGATAAATAAATATATAAATAAATAAATTTTGGTTGCCATTACGCATGCGTCGATATACGTCACTAAGAACATCACATCCGTTTTAATTCCATTTATAATGTTACGATGTCTTTCTTTCTTAACAAATATTTTATGTTAATTGTGAATTCGCAAGTGGTTTTACTTGGATACTAAGCTTAAGTAAGTGAATATTGCCAAAAACTAAAACATTAGTGTGTTAAAATACTTTTTGAGGGTTCCGTGTTCCAACAAGTGGTTCTTTAAGTTGCAATGCAAGTTGTTTCCGTTTTTGGCTAAAGGAGAGGCGTTGCCATTGGTAACATCAAATGATCTTTGAATACTCAAGGATCTTATTTGACGTTGCGTTTAATGATGCATTTTGCTCGACTACAAAGTCTAGAAATCAATCTTCTTCGTAAATAAGAAAACGTTCAGCTCAAGGTTTTAAGCTTTATTGCGAAATCACTCATTAAAATGAACACAATTTGTATATAATTTATTGTTCTTATGTGGGTTTAAAAGAAAATGCTATTACGTATGTGTGTTATAATGAGGGTTAAGAGGCGAACCCAATAACTCAACACTTTGTAAATGATTTATGTCCTTCCGCATTTCTGTTAGAATTTAAGGAATGACATTCGCTTTGACTGTAGAATAAACTGTTTCAAATAACATAAAAAAGAAAGCTTTCTGTATTATTTGAGACAGTCCATTCTCCTACATAACCGCATGCAATACAGTCAGGACGAATGGCATTCCTTAAATTTACAATCATTTTTAACTTTTTGGAAATTACGCTCACTTACTTCAGCCTAGAAATTACTGCACAATATAACTTAATTATAACACTTTAATTTAAAAAATAACAACTATAATTACCTCTTGAAAAATTGACTGTTCCAACTTTCAACAGTGACGTCTCTTCACGTGCCCTACTCTACTGCATTGAGAGATGCAATAGAATCGAACTCAAATACTGGATTGAAGCCTAAACAAAGTGATTGTAAAAATATTTTTATGATTTGAATTCTAGGTCTCTTGAATGTTTAGCTGACATGTAGACTCAACACTAGTGTTTTCTTGAAACCTCCTAACAAACGGCATGGTATTGATAAACAATTTTTTGGTTGTTTTTTTTTCTTCTAAACTTTATTATCTAACATCTGATGATGTTATATGTTATTTATTTTATGTAAATGTTATTTCCATGGATGTTTGCACTTTCTACCATTGATTTCAGAATTCCGATTGTTGAAAGCTGCATTGATAAAAAAGATATGAATTCATTATAAGTCAGTTTGATATACATCAGTATATATATAGCTGTTTATGAGTTACGTAATAAATTATATACTTCAGTTTTTTCAGTTTTCAATAGTGTTAATATATAAGCACTTATATGACTTTGAAGATTACATAATACTGCTACCATCACGAAGAAGTGGCAAAACATCTATTGGTTTTTTTTAAAATAAATTGCTTGGTTTAAAAAACTTATATCATGCTTCGAGTTCTGTTTAATTGTGTGTGCAATCTTTAGAAACGAAACTTAAAAGTCAGTTCAAATAATCAATCAAATGTAAAACAGTTTTCTAGATAAAATGTAAAACCGGCGATTTGCAGCTGAAAATCGTGTCCTGATGAGGAATGAATGTCCGAAATCTGCACATCTGGCACATCAAATTTCACTGGTATTTGTGTTATTGATTTACAATTACATAAGAAATTTTATCATACCTCACGGAAAATTGTTAAATTATTATTGGTCAATTCCTAATCACGTGGTATGAAACAATTCACAATATTTGAAGCAGCTGTCAACATTGCCATGGGATATTGCAATGTTCACCGCTAGACACGGAAACCTACGAATGTTCATCACGGAAACTATCGAGTGATCCTACTGCAGATTACGTAATCTATAGACCAGTAACTTTTACAGTTCTTTATTAGATGCAATTTACGCATTTCAAACAGGCTTTGTAGGAATAGAAGTTAAAAATATATCGCTTCTTGTTAGGTATAATAAAGTAAATAGTGCCCTTGGTTGAGGGAAATATGGAGGATTGCCTCCCCTTGGGAACTTTATATAATGATCCAAAGGGGAGACACTCCTCCATATTTCCCTTAACCAAGGGCACTATTTATTTAATGTTTGATTGGTTTGTAAAATTGTGTTTTACGTCACGTCAACAGCAGTAACTAAACTGTTGTATTTATGTAAAAGATTAACAGTATGTGGTGCCCGAGTTAGTGCAAGTGTGTAGCACGACTTTTATAATGCTAGTGCTAGTACCCAGGCAACCAGTAAAAACATGCTACAAGGAAAATACATTTTCACTAGTAGTCGTGCGGGGTCGAACCGATGGCGAAAGACGGCTTGGGTTTAAAGGTAAATGCCTTAACCACTTGACCACCGCAATAAGTGATGGACATCATACATTTTAACGATAAACATACATATTGATGTAATGACTGTAGTATTAATCGTTTCGTGGAATTGAGTTGTTAAACAGCTTTTTAAAACCTCAACCTCAGTTATTGATATCTGCTTACTTTTTGAATATCAAAAGCCAGACAAATTATTTTGATTCGATTTACTTTAAAAACTTTGTAGAAATATCGAACTTTCCTCAACCCCAACCCCCCCCCTCCCCCCCCCCCAAAAAAAAAAAAAAAAAAAAAAAAAAAAAAAAAAAAAAAAAAAAACTCGTCAAATGATATTTTTACCTCGATTCAGATTTTCAGAATTATAAACTGTTTAATTATCCCTAAATAGGTCATTGTATGAAAATAAGCTTAAATACTCGAAATCTGGACGTAATTCAGCTGGTAGAGTACTCGCTTCGTATTTGAGAGGTCTGAGTTGGAACCCCAGTCGGGTCTGACGAAGACTTAACAATGATAGTGACTGTTCTTTTGTCAAGCACTCGACATTTTAGAAATGAAAGACACGGGGTCTTTCGAAGGAGATCTTAAAAATCAACGTCCCGTGTCGCGTTAAATTACCCACCCTGCACATTACCCTAAGTGCATTCAAAGGTCAAATTTCTGCCACTTCATCTATAGCTTTTGACATCTCGATATAAGTAAAATATTGTTGACTGGGGTGTAAAACGCTATTTAATAAAATGAAATCAATCAATCAATTAATCAGTCTGATCAAATACGTATTTAGATAATGAAACATTTGTGTACAATACCATTAATACCCGGATGTCGATAAAAATGTTTATTATATTTTTGTTTTCGGATTTTTTGGTAGGGTTTAAAAGCCAAAGAATATTTAATAAACCAATTGGACTTGCATTTTAAAGAAGTGGAAAAAGAAGGAAGCGATCAAGATTTCTCCAGCGCTGTTCACCATTTATTAAACAGCCAGACAGAAGGAGGAGAGAGCTTATCTCGGTACGCCATTGCGGAAGCTGTACTCGAGATGTTATTCGCAGGTCACGATACTGTCACAAGTCAAATGTGTTCAATCCTCATGCTTCTAGGAAAAAACAAAAAATATGTAGATACATTACGTAAAGAACTCGAAGCAGAAGGATTACTGGATATCTCAAAAACCAATTCAGATATAACTCTCTCGGTTTTAAATAGACTGGAATACCTTAATATGGTTATAAAAGAAACATTACGTCTTTGTCCTCCTGTTGGCGCTGGTTATAGGCGAGTCCTAAAGACATTTGAGTTGGAAGTAAGTATTCTGAATCGGTGGATATAATTTATATTACGTAAAGCCACAATTTTCTCGTTTTGCCCTTTGCGGAAGTGACGTGAATATTTAACGACCAAGTCAAAAATATTTCACTTATATCGAGACTTCCTGTTCTAGACTGTGACTAAATTCGAAGTACCCGAAAAATATTAATTTTCGGCGAGTCAATTGATATACTTTTCACTAGGATTCGACCAAGACAATTGGAACTTAGTTGTATAGCCTACACGTGGAGAACGGGAGTTCTTGAGTTCGAACTTCATCCGGATCATACATTGGACTCTAAGATTTAAGATATTGCTTCTTGACTTGGCGCTCGGCACTGGGAGGACCGGTTTCGACTGTTTCATCCGACGTAAGGATAGTAGACTATGGAAGTGGTATTATTGGCGATAGTACAAAGCAGGCTATAAAACAAACTAACACGTCTAAAGCTTTAAAAAACTTGTTCTCAGAGTTCTAACTCATAGAGTTTAATAAACTTTCTCTCGTCGCAAATAGCTAAAATTACTGATACAATGTCAAAAAATATTACGAAATACCAACCAAGGCAGCGAGAGACATTGTAAAAGCAGACATGATTTTAAAATTTTAATTACTTCATAATGAAATAGATAAAATATACAAAGGTGCATTAAGGGTATAAACTGGATAAGTAGATAGATAAAATGAAGGACGTTACGTGATATGACATACCCTATATGTTCTTAAAGTACATCTTAGTAAAAAAAACATCTAGGTAAGATAAAGTATTGTTAAACTTTTTCTGTTGTCGGAATATGCCGATAACGCTATGCAAAAATATGGAGTTACGGCCCCTGATCCGTTAGAGGGCAACTACTTCCGGGAAGGGCTGTAAATAACTTGGTTGCGGTGTTTGAGAAGATGAATTATTACAATTTTTTATAGAAAATCCTGACGTCTTGAATAGATTTGTTTTTTTAAAAACAATTTCTTTAGCAAAGAAATCGTTGTAGTTGTTGGAAAAAAAAATGCTGCTATTGGGATTTTACACGTAAAACAATTGTCGAATGGCTGTTTAAAGCATATAGCGTTATATACGTCCATAAATGATACAACGCAAAATGTGAATATCACTATTTTAGTGTGTAAAATGTCCAAAACCTTTAAAAGCAATATACATGGTAATCGAGAATGACATGGCGTTTCTCGTGCCGTAAGGTTAAAGTAAATAAATACTAACTTTTGAAAATATATTAGAACTCAAAAGCAGTCAATTTCAGTTACTTGAATTTACTGTGATTCGCGAAATTTATAATTCCGAAAACATTATTGACAGTGATAATGAGAGAAGGTAATTCAACTAGCGTTTCTTGATAACATTGTTCGAAACAAAACGCACAAATTTGTCATAGTTTTACTATTTTTTTTATTGTTAGAAGCGACAGTATTTATAAGACATAAGCTGCTTGCAATTATTACTTCCTTTTTTTACGCAGTTTTTTTGCGGCAGTTTACTTTTTATCTAAAAAATCAAACTGTAAAACAGGAATTTTTTTTTGCGTGATGATATCAATGCAAATTATTATAGAAGTGAACATGAGATGATCAAAAGAAAATTTTTTTACAGGGTTACAGAATTCCAGAAGGATGGACTTTGGCTTATGGTATACGAGACACTCATTTAACGTCATCATTGTATATAGATTCTGATACATTTGATCCTGACAGGTGGAAAAATTTACAGAATTTGGATAAAGCGGGCGGCATTGATTCTAAAAATGACCGCTTTAATTTTTGTCCTTTCGGAGGTGGGGCAAGAACATGTGTTGGAAAAGAATTTGCCAAATTAGCACTTAGATTATTTGTAATTGAACTTGTTAAAACATGTGATTGGACACTTTTAAATGAAAGCGCACCAATGAAATACATTCCAGTGCCACGTGCTGCAGACAATCTTCCTTTAAAGATTCATTTACGGACTTAGTTGATAGGAAAAAAGTTTTTCAGACCTTGGACGATTAATTTCTTTAGGCTTTATCCTATTCTTACAAAAAGGATATAAGTGTTTTTCCGTCTCTTCAAATAGCAGCATCGTTAGTTGTCCACTCTAAGATCAAAACTTGTTGCATAGACATTTATTCAAAGCGTCCTTTATTTATTAAATGCAGTCTTTTTTCCTCATAACTTAAAATATAGAAGTTTACATAATCAAGTAAGGACTCGTTTGACCAATAACACCCACGTTTAAAAGTATGAAGTTCAATAATTGTTTAAAATTGTTATTTTGTACAGTTTTTTGATATTACGTGGAACCTCATTGGCTGATAATTTTAAAAAATAACAAAGGTTTTTAAATAAATACCAAGAACATATTATGTCAACCAGAAACATTTAGTTATTAGAAGGGATCAGAGGTCAACACGTTTAACGCGTACTGTATTAATATTTGTTATAAATAATTACCGGTGTCAATATGCAGAGATTAATTGTTTTAAACTACCATTGTATTAATAAACCAATAATTATCATATGGAATATACAAACAACTTATCCTTATTATAATTATTATTATCATCATCATTATTATTATTATGATTATTATCAACATCATCATCATTATTTTTTTAAATAATAATAATAATAATATTATTATTATTATTTCATTTTTCTTTCTCCAGTTTCAGTTTTTACTAAAATTTGTAATAAGGCGTTATGGTATGCTGTAGTATGCTATTAGTTGATCTAACGTCAAGCTTCTAGGTATCACACACACACACACACACACACACACACACACACACACACACACACACACTAATCATCCGCATACACTTCAAATTTCCTTCCCACAAACAATAAGACATAAATCTTGTCCCCCGAAATTATGACAACATGAAAAAAACAAAGCTGATGAAAAAACCTCATTTATGCCAGAGTGAATTTGTAACTGAAAAAAACTTAAACATCGCCAACGCTACCAAGAAAAACAAACGCCAAACGCATTTTAAAACACCAATACAACCGTGTACGTTAAATGCATGGATTGTTAAATAAAGTACATACCCTCTTAAACATATTAAATAACGGTTGTCTATGTACTTTGAAAAGTTAACATAAGAATATCAGATGAACTGAGTGCACTGATATATTGATGGTATCAATTGTTCAATCACAAACTGCTAACTAATAACACACGGTAGGTGACCTAAATGCAGACAATAAATCTATTAGTCATACAAAATTCAAAATAGGTTAACTTTTTACTTTGGTACAAAAAGTTAAGAAAAATGTAGTTCATCGACTGGTTTAAAGAAGCCAATGAAGGTATATCGTCTGCTTAAATCCGACAGTTGAAGAAGCTTGTTAAAGAATATTGATTGCTAAAATTCGAAAATCTGACAAGTTATCAGACCAACAATCTGAAAAAGTACTATTTTTGGAAATCTACTATGTTAAAAAGTCAGAAATACTTGAGCAGATGTACATTTAAGGATTGACATTTGTTTTTAAATCGGTCATCAAGGAATGAACTGTTAAAGGCAATGACCTATTCAAAAACAAATGTCAATCCTTATATTTACAATCATGTCCATTCATAACATCAAAGAATAATAAAAAACAACAATTTTGGTTTCATTTTGTTTTTCTTGTCAAATGCATTTTTTGAAATTTTCCCCTGCAAACGGGTCTTACAGTTTGGCCACGCCCACTAAAATCGTCTATGTTAAATATTTATTAATGTTAAAAGTAACATTAGAATTTGCGAATGATGAATTCGTGAGTATACCAGACTGAATGGAAGATAAAGAAGTGGAAATATCAACTGGGACTATTTGCTGGTTTTGCAAATATTCAGATATCCCTACGCCATTCGGAACTATTTACGCTTTAACTGTTTATTGGAAAATAACGCCAGTCACTCGTAAACAGTTAATCTAGGCAGTGATAATTAGATTGTAAATATTTATATATTACTGTAACAATAATTAATTAATTGATTAATGAACCCTGTTTTCTAACTCTTTTGGTCTTCACATTAATGGCGATATTCCCGCAACCGCAAGACCGTTGTACATGCACAAGCTTTCGTGTACTAATTCAACTTTTAACATTTGCTGATAGACATAATAAAAATCTAATGCCTTAATTATTTTTAATGGATTCTTCAAATGTCTTTAGTTTGTCGATTAAGATAAAAAATAATTTGGTTTCTTGTAGGAATATATTTGGAAAGGATTGTGATAAGAAATATATGAATGACATTGCTAGAACGTGGGTAACTTGATTCAAAGCACACCTAAGAAACGGGTTGGACTTGGTGGCCAAGTGGTACAAAGCGGAGGAAAACCGCACCTCACTTCGCTTTATGCGAAATCTGCTCGGAAACAATATAGTGTGATATAGTTTCTTTCGGACTTGGATCTAGCAGAGTAAGCTTGTGTTCTCCATTATCGAAAACTCGGTCAAATGGAAACCGGTGAAAGGGTGTGAAACGCAATTCCGTAATAATCAAACAAACATTGGTCATTTGCAGAGAGATTATCAGAGAAATCATTGACTCCAAAATATATCTTACGTTTTAAAAAGTAAAAAAATCGATATCACATGATAAAACTCGGACCAATGAGTATAAACTAATATCAGTCTTGTTGTTTACTAAGGTCGTAAAATTAAAGTTAGATAAAAATAATTACATCATACATCATACATTCATACATTTTCTTACAAACATATATATAAAGATATTGATTGGTAAATATATATATATACATATATATATATATATATATATATATATATATATATATATATATATATATATATATATATATATATATATGATAACAAATATAGAATTATATTATATCATATTACATAATAATATTAAACGACAAGAAAGAAAGAAACGTTATTGGAAGAGTGGAGTGGAGTAATGGTGTTTTACGTCAAAGTCAAGATTCTTTTACTTATTTCGAGGCGGTCAGTTCTGGGATGGTGGAGGAAAACCGGAGTGCCCGGAGAAAACCACCGACCTTCTGCAAGCGAACTGTTATTGGAAGAAGTAGAAATTTATACCAAATTTATGATGGGGAACAGACACTGTGCTCCACACTGCATTAAATAACATATGCAGAATAAAATTAAGAGAAAAGGTTGTTGAAAAATTGCTTCTTCGAAGAACAGCCATACAATATTCTAAACCTGGTATTAAATCAAACGACCTTTTTGTTGGCTGAGTTATAGTCACGTAAGAGTTAGCCCCCTTCTTACACCTGAATCATCTATACAGTACAATTTGTAAAATTAAATGGATTTGTTGATAAATATCATCACGTATCTTAACAAGAGGCCCTTAGGACTTAATGCTCACCTGAGGATATGTCCAAAAGCTTTTGCATTGTTACAGTAATAACAGAAACTTTTCACACTTTTTAGAGTTTAGACCCAACTGCTACAATACTTGATCAGAAATATCTTAGGTCATCCATAAATTGCTAAAATGCATGCAGTAACAAAAGTATAATGGATCATTTCAGATGATTAACCATTTTAGTATTCTTAATTATCTATGACCTTGACCTTAACCATGACCTAGATTCATAAATCAAAATCTTTGTATTATCAATACCTATAATTCTTCAATATGCATGCATATACAAAAACTTTATAGTTTTTAAAATAATTCACCTTCTAAATATTTAAATTCAATAATAATAATCATGACTTTTGAACCTGTGACTTAGAACCATAGATCAAAAGTGATCATATTAATGTCGATTCCTACAACATTCTAATATACATGCCTATGCAAAAAGTTTATAATGTTCAATATATTAATCCTTTCAGTATTCTTGCGCAGATATTACCTGACCTTTGAACATAAACCCTTTAGTCATATCAATACCCAAAATAATCTTATATAAATACCTAAAAATTATACATTTTTTCAAGACAATTAACAATTTTGTCTTCTTATGGCGTTGTTACCTTGACCTTTGAAAATATGCTTTGAAACTTATATCAAACTGATATTCTTGACTGGGGCGTAAATCCTTATCAAATCAAATCAAATTAAATTGGTACTTCTATAACCAGTGAGTCTGATATTAATTAATTAATTAATTAATTAATTTGTTTGTTTGTTTGTTTGTTATCTTATTTTTGTTTTGTTTATATGGATTTTGACTTTAACCATGGTGTGTGTGTGTGTCTGTTTTTTTTGGTTTTGTAAGTAATGGAAAAATTCACGTGTTATATTTACATTCTTTTTCCATATCTGGGTTCACATATATTTTCAGAGAAAACGAAATATATGTGCTTTTTACATAGAAGTATAGCGACCTAATTTTTGGTGACACTACATTTGTCTGTAAAATTGATTTCAGGCGAAAAATCGCAACGAATCTATTAAATAAATACCAGACTGTATTTCTCAAACTTCTAAATCATACAAAATTAAATGAAATGTTTCGAAGCACTTTATATGAGGGTAAAGATTTATGTAAACCTTAGTTATAACTGATATACTTTTGCATTGGAAAAAAGTCTCTAAATTACTTCACAATATAAATTGTTCTGTAATTTATATGATTTCAATTGTATTTGATTTGCATTATTGCAGAATGGTATGTATTTTAAATCGAAAGTAATGACTACATTTACGTGTCGTGTACGTGTCGTCAGCTTTTCACTTATATATATATATATATATATATATATATATATATATATATATATATATATATATATATATATATATATATATTATTAATCGAAAAACCAAAACTAATCACAAGCTCATGTGGAGAATACGATTTGCTTAGAGGTGTCTGTTCTATTGTTCTATTCATACAGTACAGGCCTGTCGAAAGTTTAACACTGAGCTGACGAAAAGGAGCCGAGACTCGGCTGCCGAGGGGCCGAGCTGTGGACAGCTAGTGGCCGAAAGGTGGTCAACTCTCGGCCCCTCGGCAACTGGAACTGTCCACAGCTCGGCCACTCGGTAGCCGAGTCTCGGCAACTCATTCGGCTCCTCGGCACTTTGAACTGTCTACGACTCGGCAGTTCATTTGGCCTCTCAGTAGCCGAATCTCGTCCACTAGCTAACGAGTGGTCTAACAATTAACATCTGAGTTAAATGTTTAACTGTATATATAAAAATAATAAAATATATCAATCGGTAATGATAAAGACTTTAAAAAATAACAATAATAATTTTTAAAAACATGATTATAAAATAAAATAAAATAAAATAAAATAAAATAAAATAAGATAAAATAAAATAAAATAAAATAAAATAAAATAAAATAAAATAAAATAAAATAAAATAAAATAAAATAAAATAAAATAAAATAAAATAAAATAAATAAAACCATTAAATAAACGGATGGTGGAAAAGATACATATGTGATTTTTTTTTTTTCATTTTACATCTGAGAGAGATTAATTGTATATAATAATAATAATAATAATAATAATAATAAAATATATCAGTCGTTAATTATAAGGAATATAAGTGCAAATTAAATAAATAAAATAATAAAAAAATTAAAAATAATAATAATAGAAATAATAAAAATAAATAAATAAAAAACAAAATAAAAAAAAATAAATAAATACCATTAAATATATGGACGACGGAAAAGTATATATGTGATTTTTTTCCCCCAGAATTGCATAAATCTTTTATATTCCATTACGGAGCGGGATTTTAAAACAAAAAACTGGACTTCTGCAATCGCAGTTTTAATTTAATCATTAAATGTACCTATACAGGTAAACATCAGGTGTCATAATCCTAATCTGTTAATCCCCTGTCATCATAAAATACCTGGCTTCAATACACGAAGTTAAAAACCTTCTCAGTACCATGACAAAAGAATGTCGAACAAACGAAGTTTTATTTAGACACATTGTCTCCGAGATCGGCCAGACTCCAACACCTGTCATCAAACTTTTGATTTAGAAAAAATTCGTCTTAAACGCTGCAGAAACTTGTTCACTGACACTGTTGATATATAAATATTATCTTCTCTACTAATTTTCCTACTGATCTCTCTTTGACTTACTCCAAAGTTAGATAATCTCACAATTTTCTCTCTAAAATATTGCGATATACGCGTAACTGCGGGCATGTTTAAAGAACTGATGTTTTCTAGATACTAGGATCGAGTGGCCGAAAAAGTGCCTAGGAGCCGAGCGACCGAAAAGGTGCCGAGCAGTCAAAAAGTGGCCGAAAAACAGCCGAGCGATGGACAGTAGCTTCCGAAAAGGTGCCGAGCTGTTGATTACTATTGGCCGAGACATAACTGCCGAGGGGCCGAGACGAGCTGCCGAGTCGGCACTAATTCGGCACTAAAGTGTTTAACTTTCGACAGGTTTGTACTGTAACTATTGGACAATTTTTGCGGCTTCTTTTTTGCTATTGGTCAATTTATTGCGGCCTCTTATTTTGCTATTGGGCAATACATTACGGCTTCTATTTCGCTATTGGACAATTTAATACGGTCTCTTTTTTTATTATTGGACAATTTATTGCGATCTCTATTTCCCAATTATACATTTTATTACGGCCTCTGTTTTGTTATTAGACAATTTATTACGGCCTCTATTTTGTTATTAGACAATTTATTACGGCCTCTATTTTGTTATTGGACCATTTTACGGCCATTTCATGTTAGAAAATAAAAAAAAGTGTTTTTTAATCAAATTTGTGAAATCTTTCTATTTGAAATTTTCTTGGTTATTATCAATTATTTGCCTGTTTGTTTTGTTGTTCTAATCCATTTAAAACGGGTATTATAGATACAGTTAAATTATAATTGTTATCTAGAAACAAATTAATATATATTGTTGCTGTTACACCAAGTTATGATTTTGTGTATTTTCCAGCAGTTTTGCAAATTATGTATAAATTTGCTGCAACACATATACACGTGACGAACAAAAATAAGATGATTTGTTGCTTGCAACTGTAAAATAAGTGTGTAGCTCTAGTGTGGACAGAATCCTGGGAATTAATATCAGTAACCCTATTGCAAGGTCCAAGTTCTGCTAATTTTTTAAAGACCAAAAATATTTGACATCGTTATAAATGATGTGTTATATTTCAGGAAATTCGCGCTTTTCAATGTTACAAGGGTTAAACCCTTAAAGGTCCCTTAAAACGGTATTAAGCTCTTGAACAAGCTCTCGAGTTGGACGCGCTACTACTATCAGTACCATGCAATGTTTTCACCTTCTACATTGTTCGTAAACTTTGATTTGTAAAAAGAATAATTAAATATTTACAATCGTACTGAATTCTCTTCAGTAAACCATTTGAGAGCAACTGAAGATATTTCCTGGGCACGTACGACCTTTAACCCATGACGTCATAAATGCAAACGATAAATCTGTGTTTGTGTTTTTTTTATACAAAAAACCAGGACCATGTCGGGATTTTTTTGTAATAAAATTCATTACTAAGAAAATCTCGTCTTTTATCGTAGAAATTTTAAAAGATTGTAAATATAAGGATTGAACTTTGATTGTACTGAATTTATTGGGTGATAACTTCAGTTGGTCACGCGCAAAGTTTTTCATTAATGGCTTCGACATTCATTGAATTTGCGCGTGACCAACTGAAGTTATCACCCAATAAATTCAGTACAATCAAAGTTCAATCCTTAAATACATGTATTTAAGTTTCCAGATGTTCCGATAAATCTTGACCTTTGTTAGATTCGCAAAATTCAAATTCAAATTTAATTTATTCGCTCAACACCACCGGAGGTGGTACATGAGGTAGAACATAATACAACATGTACATAATGCGGCATAAACAAAAGAACATGTTACATTACAATTATATACAATATAAACACAATATACAGTTGTTTGACAATTTCTGATACTGTAGTGAAAAGCTTATTAAACAATATATCACTTGATTTAGGTTTAAAATAGGAAATATTTCAGGTATGATGTTTAAGTATTATCTTACTAAACAAACATGATTTACGTAGAGTAGAGTATTTGGTTTTCTGATATAAAACTGATCCAGAAATTATTTTCTTTCTTTGTGAAAAAATTACATTCAAAAAGAAAATGAAATTCATCCCCATCTTATTTTCATTGCATAAATTGCAAATTCTATCTTCTTTTCTAATACTATCCCATCTGTCTTTTTCTATTAGAAGTGATTGAAAGTTCAAAATTTTCTTAACATTGTATTAAATATTCTGGTAAAATACTAGTAATCAAGTACTGTTCAAACCCAAAAATATTTTTAAAATACTGTAAGTAGTTTTTTTGAATTCTTCAACTTACAGAACTAAGATTGTATAAACTGATACTGCAAAGACTGACCACATAGGTATTATGTTCACTTAGGTAAAGTTAAAGCGTTCACTTTTATAAAACATCCACTCAGGTAAAGCGTGATAAGTTAATGTTCTGTTGTTCGCGTTTGGAAATAGAGAGTTTCCGGTTAGTGTTCGAAGCATTCGAAATTGGAGTCGCAACTACCTTCTGTCTGCTTATTTGATTTTTTAATGTCCATTATCTCACATAACACGATATTGTTATTATGGTTTTACTAAGCCGAATATACTGGTATATGATTTTAATCATCTGTAACATATATATATATATATATATATATATATATATATATATATATATATATATATATATATATATATATATATATATATATATAACAAATACCAGTTATATATATAAATATATAAATATATAAATATATATATATATATATATATATATAACAAATACCAGTTATATATATATATATATATATATATATATATATATATATATATATATATATATATATATATATATATATATATATATATATATATGTTATAATGTATGTTATCTTTATGTAATCTTGAACTTGGTTATTTCTGAAACTTTAACTTGAAGATAAATGGTCAATATTTTACAATTACAACCAGTCTCGTCGAGTAAGATCTCAAATTATATTGCACGCTATAAACATCTGTAGTTTTTTAACGGAATTCCGGTGACACCATTCAAAAACTGACTTTTTTTATAAACTAAAACTTTGAAAATGTTGGTAAATAGGTAAGAATGCTATTTGTTTCCGTCACATTATCTTTTTAAAGCTGTAATTGCAAAATATATTCAAGATTATGTTTGCGAAATGCGCAAATTTGTTCTTGTGTTTGTAATATGCTTGTTATTAGTGCACAGTTAAGGTGATATTAAGTGTTACTGTATTCGACAACAGACATACGGCAAAAATCATGGAAGTATTAGTCCAATCCATCGCTACCAAGCACACAAGTATATGATTATGGCAAGAAAAAAAAGTAAAGCTGACAGGGCTTAAATCTTCAGCCCTCAGGCGACTAATTAAGGATAGGCTTTTGAGGCATTTGGTAACCGCGTTTCTCTACAAAAAGATATGGAGATTATCTTACTATCTTACAAATATAATGGGAATTTGGAATGTCAGATCGATTTTTAAACAAAATTTTAAATCTACCACATAGAACTCTAATACGATTTTTTGCTTGCTATTTATATATAGAATAGTGGATTTGCCAATGAAATTCCGACCGAAATATGAATCGGTTTTCTATTAAGATTTTACAACTTGACCGGACAGTTCACGGGGTTTTTCGTTCCATAAAACATGACTTCTTTTGGCAAACAAAAAGCTAAAAATAAGATTTTCATCTTTTAAACCATTTTATTTTGCATATAATGTCTCAAATGTATTTAGGCTTGTCTGGTAAACTTTTTAAATAAAATGACAACATAGAAATTACACTTGGTAAAAACAGTGCTTTTGTACGAAAAAACCCGAAAATTCAGAGGTTTTGTCCCCCGTCATTGTAATATCTAAATAGGAAAATGATTCACGATGACTCGGAACATTTAATTGGCAAATGGTCTTTTAGAGATTTTTATTTAACCGTTTTGCATTTTATAAAGGGGTTTAAGTAAATACACTTCGTGAAAAAGGGCAGTACATTGTGACTTTTCAGAATGTTTTCGTAAAGAATAATAAGTTATTGTATTATTGCCAATTTGAAATAAGCCTATTTTCAATTTACACATAAAAATAGTATCTTAAGATTATATTTGTGTTAAGGTTTACTAAGCACTTAGATTTCTTGCCAAAATGACACACAAAACCTATGACAGTTTAACCATCATTTAAATACCCCTCATATTTAGACCATGTATAGATTAAAGTTTTATAATATGACAATTTATGATATATCAATACAATTCAAATTTTGAAATCTGTTTACGACATTTTTAAAGATTTGTAGCGATAATAACGTAATGTAATATAATTTAAAACAATGAGCCCATCGACCGATAACCCGTCTAATATGTATTGCTGAATTCGTTAGCAGGTGTAAGATTATCATTATAAGTTGTTTTGTTTTCCTTGTATTTTTTTTTTTTTTTTTTGGGGGGGGGGGTGGTTAAAATTTGATAATTTTCATAATATATTAGAAAGGCTTAAACAAAAACGTCCAGATTTCGGGGAAATATACTGGATTTCAAATCTAATGTTTCATTTTATTTAAAATATTTTTGATTGACTATTATGATAATAACTTTCGGGAACATTTGAAATAGGCTGATTTAGATGCTAGGATGTTTGTTGGAAGGAAATGCTTATTACACCAAAAGCTAACTATACCTTATTGTAAAAGTGTAATAGCGACGGTTGATGATAAACACAAGGTTGATTTGTTGTGGATTTGAACATACAGGTAAACATGATCTATGTATTTTTAAGCAATGTTTCTAAGATTATTTATATTAAACTTATTCATTACTTCTTTTTTATATTCGCTTACCAACAAAAATTTAAATCTATTCTTAGACCATTATATTCTTGACGACTAGTTAAACGGGAACAAGAAAACGCGGCATTTGTCATTTGTTAAAAAAACATTTAACCTTCAACATATTTACAATGCTTTAAAATTTTAAAATCAGACCGAAGGATAAAAAACCAGTTTTCTTGTATGTATACAGTATATATGAATCAAAAGTTCTTGGAATCTTTTATACAGTTAACATATTAGAACTAATACAAATAATGACAGGAACATTTTCGCTAATACTTCCATGCGTGTTGCAATCTTCAGGCAAATGTTTGATTATGACAAATCATAACTTTGAGAATTTTAAATTATATACCTTTTTATTGGTATCTCCCTTATTGAAACTAAGACGTCATATGGCGGTGCTATGTTATAATCATTAAACATGCTCCTGAAGATTGCAACACGCATGAAACTACTAGCTAAAATGTAATTTTTATTTTGCTGGATGACGAACAAAGGTCTAAAATTCTGATTTGTGTTACATATTTACCACTCCTGAACGGGTACTCCTGCTGGTGGTGTAAACTCCCCTGAGGATATCCAAAACTCGGTAGAAGTACTCTGTGTTGTTAAAAAATATACCATTTAGCAAAATTTCCAGCCGTCTTAATTTTTCAAATTTATTTATTTTAAACTCTATGTTTTTTTCATTATTCATACTTTTGGTAGTGTACAATATATGATATCTGTACAACTTTATTAAATATTCCCGATTATACTCATCGAACGCTAAAAGAAGAAACGAAAAACCAACAACAACTAACATAAGATCGGATGACGGCTTAATTAGCTCGAAAAAAAAAACCCATTAAACTTTAAATTGTATCACCTATTTTTTATTAGCTAAGAATCTCTTTATGACGTCATAATGTAATAAAATGTTTAACAGTTGATACTGTATGCACTTTTTTCTTGTTTGCTATACAGATTGTTTGATTTTAAGACTAGTTAACTTAAAAAAGTAAGAACAATTTACTTTAATTAACATACTGTATGAAAATAAAAGGCAACAGACAAATAATTTTGTTTATGTCTGTGATTGATAGTCTTAGAACGAATGGGCTAATACATTACTTTTTAACCTTCAGGCGTGTAAAAAGTGTTTAGTCAAGATATAAAAAAAAGGAATTATAGTCCTTTTTTTCAAAAGTAGTATTTGAGTATTATCAACATTTTAAAATCATTTATAAGGTGCCAACGGAATCCAAATTTATTTAATTATAACGACTTTTTGTTATTGTTTGTTAAGGCCAATGATATTCTTAAACATGTCTTCTAGCAGTCCATAACCACTGTTGTGTATGTTTATTTAGGTGTTCATTTAGGTATTTGATAAACTGACTTTATATCTATAATGAAACGATAGGTTTAGATTAATGATTCTTCATTTTGTCTATTTTTCTTTCATAAAAATTTCAGAACTTTAAAATCAATTTTACCGCTTTTTTACTTTGTCTTTTGAAAATTATCAAATGATTAATTACAAAATATAAGATGTCATTCGGGCAAATTGATTTCATATTTCGTTTTTTATTGTAACACATATTTCATAATGAGGTTTCATATCGCAGCAATACATGGAATACAATTTAAAAGGCAAATGTACCATTTGTTTCAATATAATAATGGTGTGTTTACTTTCAGTCATGAACAGACTTGCTTTGCAGTAGGCATTGTTATTTGTTAATCAATCGTACGATAACATCTGTTAGTCATTGGTAAACTTTAACAGATCAGAAAGATATATTCGAATTAATCTCGTTTTAACATTTAAATATTTTAAATTGTTATTTCTTAAAAATACGAGGTGCAAACTTTAATCATTGTTGATTTTTTAGTGTTTTGAAGTTTTACCCATTGAAAGACTGAAGGTCTTAACGGCGTCAACTGCGACAATGGAATAAACAATAACTTTAAAGGGTTCTTCTTATATGCATATTTGTTTTGATTAAGCATGAGGTGTCTGTTTTATAACTGTTGCTATTATTACGGTTTGTATCTTATAATCAAAATATCATACGTTTTCGATCTTAATTTTAAAATTATATTGTGTTTTCTTCTTTTTTATTTTTGTATCTTTAAAATGCCTTTGTCATTTTTGTCTGTTAACATTCTAATTTTAAATAATAAAACTTATATCTTAAAACTACATATAATCAGTTTTAAAAGATTTCTTCAAAGTATCTATAATTTTATATTTGTTATATTTAAAAAAAAAGATCTTTGTTTCCACTGTGCAATGCTATCTCATTCATACATTGCCTTATTGCTTTCGTTGACGATTAGCTATTTGTCTAATTTTAATGGTATTTTGAACATTTAAGTGTTTTTTTTTACTTAATTTGTAAATGCATTGCGAAGAAATATTCATACATCATTAGTGCTGCACTTTGTTGTTTAGTGACATTTTCTGAAAATTATATTACAAAGAATTCATTATTGATATTGCTTTAAAATTATAGTCGCGTTGCAAAGCTATTATTTCAATTGCGAAAACGGTGGTACATGTAATTACAACGGCACGCACTATGAATGTTTGTGTAATCAAGGATGGGATCCAACGACAAGATGTCAAACAGGTAAGTACATAAAAATAAAACAACCTATTTTAGAACATTATCATTAAATAGGAATACTTTTCTATAGGTGTATATTGGAAATTTAAAATATACTACATTAAAACTATTATTATGTTGAATTAATACTATTCTTAGTATTTATAATGCCTTGTAGGGTCATTTATCAAAGGAAAATCTAGTTTTACCTTTTTCAGTATTTGGATGTAGTATTTTTAGTTCTTTGTGCTAAAGAAAATATACCTTGTTTCAGAACTTTCAGCCGTCAATTTTTTTCAAAATGTGTTTTGTTCTCTCTTACAATGTATTCTTTAATGCCTTAGCTAAATTTGGATTCATATAATTTTGGATGTTTGGATTTATTAATTTTTAAATGCTTGGATTTTCTTTTTATCTTCCAAGGATTTTTTTTGTCCCGAGTGTCACTGGTGAGAAATGAATTTACGAAATTTGCACATACGATACATCAAAATTAAAAAAAATTGTTACATTTTTACAGTATTTTAAAATAATTAATATATTATACATAGATTTTGATTTTTAATGGAAAAAAGTATTGTCAATCACCTGTCATATATGTAGAAACGAAACAGTATGCGACATTTTTCCTTATTAAAATGTTATTTATAATTACATTTCCTGTGAAATCGTTTTAAAAAGTTACAAATTCATATATTGATATTCTGTTTAAATTTTTAGTTCTACCTTGTTGGAACGTCACTTGTTACAATGGTGGGACATGTATGGCAAACGGTACAGAGGATTATTGTTTGTGCAATAAAGGCCTTGACCCAGCAACATATTGCCAGACAGGTACGTAAGAAGGAATAATATTTCGAATTATTTTAATGTTGTTAATCTATAAAAATATTTTTAATCTAATAATAATAAATGGCACCAGAAATTAAACTTACAATTTTAACATTTTTTAAAAAAGAAAAGTGCAACCACTTCGATTAATCTCTTTATTTGAAATAATTTAGTAAATTTTTTTCTTACCAAACTTTAAAATAATGGCAAATTTGCGCTTGATTATTTGTAGCAAGACGGTACGTTAGTACTTGGTAATTTATTTGAAGTAATTCAAAATTGCTTCTCTCAATCCCCCACATTGATTTGTGACATAACTTTTGATGACACTAAGACCGAAAAGTTTGAGAGATAAAAAAGCATCGGCGAACAGTTGAAAATTATTGAATCTACAGTTCCAAAATTATATACAATGTAAATCATAATCCAACTAAGGAATGCTTTGCATGAGCGAACAAACCTTAGTTTTAGATAAATTTCAAAATTTAAGACGGCTGAAAATTTGGCTAAATGGTACATTTTTCTGACAGCACAAAGTACGTGAAGTAATTGTTTTTAACGTTCTAATAAAAATAATTTACTTATAACATGGCGATGATTTGAACTCGAAGAGACACAATGTTTGTTCTAATTGTGTTTTCTTCACTGATGAGGAATGAATTTCCGATATGTTCACATTTGGCCCATCAAAATTTAACTGGTATTTGTATTATATATTTACAGAGATAAATAAAGACCCTTGTAATAATCCAAATGTTAGTGAACTACCAAATCTAGAAATCAGAACCTCGTCAACTCCAAATGCTGGTTTATGTGACCAAAACCTTCCCGAAAAATGGTACAAGGCGTATGGATATGAAATGATTGCATTTGATCCTGGAAGTGACAAATGTGGTTCAAAAAATCCAATCTATTTAACCGGTTTGTTTTATGTTTGATTCATATTTTATTTATTGAGAAAATATTGTTAACATTCCCAAAACTTTAACCAACAAACAAAGCGAACAAACTATTACACCAATCAGAATGAAATTAAATATTTACAAAATGTTTTTGTTATAAATTTTATCCTATGTTTGATTAAGTCATGAAATAAATTTACAGCCTTGTCTGGATACATGAATGACAGTGCACATGTAATTATAAACGAAAATGAAGTCACGTGATACAATGTGTATAACGAAAATAACTGTATTTTTTTTACTTATTTCATTGATAATTGCAATATATATATATATATATATATATATATATATATATATATATATATATTTATATATATATATTTATATATAAATATATATAAATATATATATATATATATATATATATATATATATATATATATATATATTTAAGGAATGACATTTGCTTTGACTGTACTGCATGGAGTTATGCAGTAGAATGGACTGTCTCAAATAAAATGAAAGCCGAAGGCTTTCATGGTTATTTGAGACAGTCCATTCTACTGCATAACTCCATGCAGTACAGTCAAAGCAAATGTCATTCCTTATATTTACAATCCTTTGTAACTTTTTCAAATAAACGCAAAATATAAACTGACATTTTAACACTTTTCATAGAAGAAAAACCACTATAACCACCTTCTCAAAATAATGGGTCATCCCCTGTCATTCAAATAGAACATTTGACATCTGACCCCGCCTACATGTATTTGACATCTGATCGCACCCACTGATCGATCCTAGATATGAATTATTTATTAAATTTGATAAAATAACAACAAACATGAGTTACATTTTCAATTAAAAATTGAATAAACAATTATTAAAAGATGATTTTGTTAAAAAAGATGGATGAATGGATGCCAATGAAAATTCTATACGTCAATTTAGAAAACGTTTTCCCGCAATCTGCGGGTAAAGTCTATGACGTCACTGTTTGCACGTGGAGCATTGTCTTTATGAAGTTATAAAGTATAGTCGACGTCAAATACTTTATTGAAACAAGAATAATGTAATTGTATATATATATATATATATATATATATATATATATATATATATATATATATATATATATATATATATATATATATATATATATATATTAATATATACTTTTTACTACGAACTCATTCCAAAGATGTAAACCTAAAGTGAATAACTGTTTCTCCGCATAGCTTTGTCGCCATGTTGTAATGTTGGAATATCCACATTTAGAATAGGAAATTGTGGGTTCGAATTTCGAATTTGACTTACCGTTTCCTTGCTTGACGATAGGTATTGAAAGGCCTTTTTACTTATCCTGAGGGCTTCAGCATAATATTTGGGATAGTATGTTTGCATCTGGGATATTTTTGTATTTATCTGTGATGAAAATATTATTTATGTTATCCGTTTGATGGATTAGAACATGTTGTATCTTGAACATAATGCAACTGATTAATGAAAAATTTCCAACAAGTTTAAGTTGACCATAAAAATATAATTCAAACCAATGTTTCGCTTTCTGTCTATACATTTGATATTAAGGTTAATTCGCTTTCAGAGGTTTTATATCACTAAATAAAAAAATAGAGAAAAATTGAAAATATATATATTCATTCATATGTAATATAATCTGATGTTATCAAATTTTAATGAAAATTCAGAAAATAACTGAAATCAACTTAAATTTTGAATCAGAGTATAAAATGAATTATGAATTGAAGTAGATAATATATTTCAACTCTAAATTAAGAATAATCTAAATATAAGCCGAATAAG
This sequence comes from Tegillarca granosa, assembly GCA_029721355.1. Taxonomy (NCBI): domain Eukaryota; kingdom Metazoa; phylum Mollusca; class Bivalvia; order Arcoida; family Arcidae; genus Tegillarca; species Tegillarca granosa. Next base: position 38,785,679 of record CM056605.1, read on the forward strand.
TTACATATACTTAAATCTCGATGCTTTTCAGTTGATATCTTTATGGCGTAAAAGCCTTATTAAGTATTTACTTAAGCAACAAATTATAATGTTTTACTTCAGGTAGTATACCAAACGATAAAGATGTTCACAATTTAACAGCGTGTCTACGAGACCAGGATAATGCCTGTACTACTAATCTTTCAGTTCTTGTAAAGAAATGTGATGCATACATCATATTTTACTTGTCACCAACTCCGACTTGTAATTCAACTTATTGTTTTGGTAAGTTTAGAAAAGGAATTACAAATTACAAATTACTAGCAGTATTAGGCAGCAAAGGATAGGATAGAGTTTTCTTTATAAGGATTATCTTTTATTTTTCAGAAAAGCTAATATATAAGTATATTGCTCATTTCAGGTATTTGCGCAATGGAATTACATGTAAGAAAAACATTCCTATTGACAGCCCTTTTTCAGATTCAAAATGTAAATCACTTTACATCCTATAGAAACTGAGTTAAAACATAGTTTTATAATTGCAGTTAGTATAATTATTTATTTAAATGTTTAATCGTGTATTGTGATTATTAAAGTGCAATGTTAAATGTTTTTCAAGATTTGTGTACACTTTTCTTGAACTGCTATGGTAATATTTAATATTTTACAAGAATACTTGTTTAATTTTGCTTTGTCATAGGTGCGCGTTGTTCATGCAGTAATTTGTAAAGATATTGGTCATTATTGAAACATTTACTGTTTATGATTTTAAAAGCAAAATAATTGGAAATATACCTCTTGTTCATTCGTAAATATTTATAATTTTTTCCAAGCAGTTATGATATGTCTGGCGTTTTTTAGCTGTTCAGCGGGAGATTCTTTATTAATATTTTGATGTTGTTCAAAAATAGAAATGACTGTTAGGTCGTATGTATGTCACAAACAGATTCTTTATTATTAAAAAGTATTTTTTCTTGACTAAATTCTTGTTGAGATCATTTTAATCTTTGTAATATTGTTTAGATAAGGCTTCCACGTGGACTCCAACATCTATGCATATAAGTTTCAATATGACATGGACAAACACTGGAACAGCAAAACCAGGAATAGTATACAGATGCAATTTTAGATTTTCGACTGGTAGCCTTTGGTATATGATTAAGTGGTATATAAATGATATCAAGGTCACAGAATCTGAATATGTACAGAAAGATTTTGTAGGTATTGCAGAAAATACAACACTTACAGAGAAATACATAGCTACATATGGAGTTACAGTAAGTTACTGTTTACTGTTTGAATTTTTGCTGAGTGACAATGGTAATAAATTATTTTAAAAAATTGAATAAAAATAATTAAATTCATCATCAGGTTCAGAATATCTTCAAATTCTGGATTACAATTATTTTAAGGAAAGACATTAAAATAGCGGGCGAAGGGTCGCAAATGGTAACAAAAGCAAAATTGGCTTAACAGGTATTTGTATTATATATTTACTACCCCTGAGCAGGTACAGCTGCTTATGGAGTAAAACTTACCGAGGTTATCTATAACTCTATATGAAGTACTCTGTGCTGTTAGATGTACCGGTTATCAACATTCTCAGAATTTTCTTTGAAATTTATTTAAAACTAAGGTTTGTTTCCTAATGCAAAGCATTCCTTAGCTGAATTTAAATTCGCATAATATTGGACCTTTAGATTAATGAATTTTCATTTGTGTTGTTTATGTTTTTATCTACAAACATTTCAGTTCCTAGTGTCACTAATGGGGAATCATATGCCGAAACGTGCACATCCGGCACATCAAAGTTTAACAGGTATCTGTGTTATATATTTACCTACCTATGATTGACGGCCTGGTTTTGTAGTCCGAATGAGGAAATATATATGAATCAACTTGGTGTAAAATGGCAAAATAAACTAGTTTGCATTTCGCACGATTTATTATATTTTTTTAGATTAAATGTTCAGTGACTGCAGTATACAGCATAATGAGCCCTCCTGGTGTTGAAACCAAAAGTCCAGGATTCTATGCCGGAATGAAGGTATTGCAAAATCCCATGGATTCATTTAGAAAAACAAATAAAATTTTATTTTTAATATTGAGAGATAACTCCTAATGATGTTATCGCATTGAAATCTCGAAGTCTTTAAAAATATCCATTGTAATAAAAACCTGTGCGTAATTTTAATACAAAATATGTAAGACTTCATATTTAATATATTTTTCAATATTACAATCTGCAAAATACTGTGAATCGTGAGATATTTAAAAAGATTTTTATTTTTTAAATGGTCATAAATTTCTGTGTCAATAAATCCTTTTTGTTAATAGGGCTTTTATCAAAAAGACAATAATTTTTGAGAGACCAAATTGTTGCCACTTAACAGTGCATTTAAATGTCTGCAGTTACATGAATGATTAAAGACTATGACTAACTGTGATGTTCTTTTTTGCAGCTCTATACGCATTCAATCTCAATAGAAAGAGGGAAATCAGGAAGTATCATTATGGAGCCTACTATACCATATGGTTGTCCAAATTTTTCAAAAAACTTCGTTTGTAAAACTCGAATTCTAATGTCTGATCCTCACGCAAAGAATCAATGTGATAAGTCACAAATAGTAATAACCAGTACTCAAAATGATAGATGTGGCTTAGAGATGGAAGGTGGGTTAATTACGAATACTGAATGGTTTGAAAATGAACTTTGGCGAAAAAATTACACATTTACCATAAAACACAGAGAAGAAGATCAAAGATATATCCCGCGCAAGACATCATATGTATTAGAACTAAGATTTGAAAGACAATCTATTCCAATTCATCAACCTTGGTCTTCAACCTACCTAGAAAACGTTGTGGTAAGAAGATCAGGATTTTTTTTCCGAATTTTTTGTACTTTTCAATTTTTGTATTGTACAAAAGCATTAAAACTGTAAATCAGCAACACTTTTTTCAAAAGATTTTTTTTTCTTTTTCACTTAACTGAAATAAGTAGATATTTTGAAATAATAATAATAATAATAATAATAATAATAATGAATTGTGTATCAATGCTGAAGATGAAAGAAAAAAATTTTTTTGTGTGGTTTGTATCCAGTTTCATTCAAATATGTTTTTCCAAAGTAGTTATATTTTAAAACGGCAACAAAAGAAGAAATTAAGGGTTAATAACTCTATTATGTTAATTAAAACTCTGACTATGCATAATTTGTGCATTTCAAGGTGAATGTCTATGAAACTGAAATATGGATGAATAAAAAGTGCTTTGCCGTTATTGATCCACATATGAGAACATTTGATGGAAGGTATGTGATTATGCTATTGTCACAAATGGTTAAACATTTGAATGGTAACTCAAGAGTACATTAATAACGTTTTGGCCAAGTCAAGCTTCCTTAATTTATATTGCTGTCGCCAGTTTTGAATTGTAGGCGGATTGACATTTGTGTAGAAAAAATCGCTTATATTAAATATCATGGTATTTACATACAAAAAAGTAACAGTATATAGTTCCTTACGATCAAATATGATTTCACAGTATATTCGCATCTAAACTGACAAACAGTAAGAAAAATATTATCGTTTTAAAAATACTAGAAACAGGTTACAACTTCAAATAATCCCATTATTGACTAACCAACAAGTATTGAAAATAATGTCGAACCACTTTATACTGTTATAGTTTTGGAGGGAATATATTTTAATTTCTTCTACAAAAACATATTGCATTAACCTACAGGACAAATTGTTACAAAGTCAGGCATCAGAGATGAGAATTATATTAATGATTGATAATCAAACATTTTAAAGTTTCTTTATTTTATTTTTCAGATTTAATGAATTGCAGATGGAAGGAACATTCTTGTTTTATAAGCACACAGAACGCAACGCGACAGTGAGTATTGTTTATTTGTATTCACGTGGACATAATATAAAGTTATGAAAAACTATTATTATAATTCTATTCCAAAAATTATTTAAAAAGTATCTAAAACTAAAACGTTTTATATGAGTAGAAGTCAATTGTCGTAATTAGTTATCATTTTTTTGGTTAACACACTGTTATTATCTGAACATCACTGGACCTACTTGTGGCCACAAAACTACCCTGATACTATTCTAACACGCTGATCGTTCCATTCATAAATATTATTTTATTGAAACAGGTTATAATAAAGACAATATCTTGTTGGAGTCCTAGAATATTTTGTGTTTGTGGAATTGTGGTACAAGCGGGGAAGGATATATTTGTAATCAATACCTGTCTTGGATCAATACCAATGATGAGATTCTATAGATGTAATGAAGGTTTACTAAGAGTATATTCCCATGGAGAACACGTATACAAGGTTTCATATCTACCATAGTGTTAAGCCATTTGACGTTTAGATCAGAAGTTTATTCATTAATCTAGTAGTGTTTGTATTTGCGTTGCTGTCAGCAAGGTAATGTATCAACAAAGTAAATAAAGAGCTCTCAATGTAACAAAGGTAACTACGAATATGGAAAATATATGTAGCATTTCGCTCATAAACGTAAAATATACAAACTTCCTGAAGTGGCGATGCAAAGTATCCCACAATGAACTAAAGTCTATCATTCCTCTAACGATCAGGTGTTACATTAATTAATTTTCGTATATTTTAGATCTACTTACCAACTGGAACACGGGTCGAAGCTCATTTGCGAAACTATGGCAAAAAATATTGGGACGTTTTGATCTACCCTACAAATATTGATGTTGGGAAGACTTTAGGACTATGTGGTACACTAAACGATAATTGTGGTGACGATTTTATATTGAGAGACGGAAGTTATAGCATAACTGCAGGAGCAACAAACCCCTGTTCTGTGTCAAATGGATGGCTGTGGTATCCAAACGATTTTTCAAATAGCTGGAGGTAATTTTTAATTATTGTTAAATTACTTGCACATTGAACAAATTAGTTGACCAGGACTTTACTGGGTCTTTTGATAGGATACAAAGTCCAAAACATGTTCATAGTTTATTTACTAAATATTTAAATATGATTGTTGTGCATTTTCAACAGGGTTACTTTTGTCTACAAAAGACAACACATTGTTTATAGCAAATGCATCATGTATTATAAATGATGGAAAAGATAAATCTATGCTGAAAATGAAATATTATGAATCCCTTTTCTAGAGTTACAGATAACGAAAACCTGTTTCCGGGTCCAAACTTTGAACAAGTATATAATGCATTGAGTTCCTGGTCAACGTCTCTTCGGTTATGTTATTGTGCATATAACAGTCAGGAAAACAATGCGAATACATTTGGACTAGTAAATGAAGCACATTGCAGTTATAAAGAATATGCAGATTGTGATTATGGTACTGGAAGAGAAAAAATTTGCCACCAGTATCAATCACGTTCACTAAGATATAAAAGAAGTGATGCTTTATTGAGTAGTATTGACAATACGAAACAGCAGAGCATAAATGTTTTGCAAAAGGTAAGGAATAATAAACAGAATAAGTATTACATTCGGTATTCAAGCCTATTTTATTATATATTTGAATATTCTATTTAAGAATTCGTTAATGTGTGTTGATTTTTTTGTTTTCGAATAATAAAACAAACGTACCAGTCCTTGTCCGTATATTTTTATGACTCAACCAAAACCTTCGAACCGTTGGGTTAGACTTTCACCAACAATCGCAAACGAAATGTTTTTTTTTTTGTTTTAATTTTTTTATTTATTTATGTTTGGTTCAATTAACAACGAAAGTGTTTCATAAGAGAGAGAGAGAGAGAGAGAGAGAGAGAGAGAGAGAGAGAGAGAGAGAGAGAGAGATTTAACTGTAGTTGACAGACTACTTTTCATGTATTATTATTCTTATGTTATATTGTATATTTAAGCATATTTCATACTAATTTAGAATATTACTTATAAAGACGTTTTACGTTTGCAACATTATAATTTACAGCGATCAGCAACAATGTCCAGGGTTGATGCGGAGACTGCTTGTAACAATGTATTTAACGAATCAGTTTCATACCGAAGCTGTTTAAATATTGACCTGATAGATGAAGCAGTTCTTGAACTTTGTACTCAGGATCTAATGGTGAAGTTTTATTTAAATTAATAAAAATTTTAAAAAATCCAGATTTTTCTATAACATATCATTTAACCTGATGTTTTTGTCTTTTCAACACAGATTCTATTTCTCATGGAGGTTAAATAATGAATAATCATAATGTTACTGTTTTTGACAAAATACTAGTAATAGATTTTGAAAATATATAAACACACAAGAGCAAAGATAATATAATGATGTAAACAAGTAATGATTATATTGTTTATGCTATTTTTGATTTTAGACAACAAGTGATATTTCTGTTGCATATTCGCACCTAGAACGAGGTAAATCAGAATGTGCAGATTTATTGACGCAGAACGACACTCTTAGACAGGAATTTTCTGACATTGTGACTGTAATTGAAGCAAACAACTGTCCAAATGAATGCAGCTTTCACGGATCATGTGTAGCAGGTATTTGTATTATTATTACATTCATATCTATTTCTAAAACAGGTTAAATATATAAATTGTTTAAATGTTCAGACATGTCATTTGTTTCACTTTAACTTTAAGGTTTAAGGTATTATAAACGTTTCAAGAATTTAAAAAAGTTATCTCCATCGAAAAATATTATATTTCCCTTCGGTATTTGAAATTTGGAAATTTGTTAGTGTTGGAAATACGATAACTCCGTAAATATATTCCCCCGAATTAAACATATGGTACAAAACTTGATATAGTCTATATACAAAGTCTTTTGCTAGCAAAATTTGAAGTAGAATCCTAATATTGCAAAGATAGTTTGATAAAATAATTTTCGCTGCAAACTTTCTTTCATTACATAATGGTTATTCATATGCAATATATCAGTAATTTGCTCACTAGTATATTGTGTTTTGATACAAAAGGAAATTGTATGTGTGATAATGGATTTGCTGCAAAAGACTGTTCAGTGAATTTAACGGCAGCCATAAATATTAATGGCAATTCGGACAACGGTTTTTGCGACACTTCTGAAGGGTTATGTGTGGAGATTGAGCTATACGGGGAACCCTTTCCAGAGGACATCCATCCAATTTCACGTTTTACTCCCTTTACACAGGTAGCCTTTAAAATACGTCGTGAAAATCATATTTTTTCGTTTAAAAAGAAATAATTTTTGTTGAGAAAAATGTGAAACCACATTTAAATACCATCTTCATTTTTATATTCGCTTTTCAAATTGAATCAAAGTTAAAAAAATAAATTTAATTTAATTGCATTGTTTGATACATTGTTTTAAAAAGTTATTTAAATAAAACTAAATAGTGTATCACAAACAAATTAGCAAAAATCGATTTTACTCAAGTTTCTTTTGTCTACAAATCAAATCTCTTGTATTTTCAGATACCTTGCACGATAGGTTTAGGTTTCAAATAACATATTTTGCTCAAGAAGAACGGTAAAGGTGTTTGTATATTATTGATTTAATAAATTTATTCATTTAATATTTAAGGGTTATGAAAATGGAACAAAGATATTCTATCTTTCAATAGAAATACAAGGAGAACAACAAAGTCTATTTTCTGCCATTTTTAACTATCCTTCAACGACAAGCTGGTCTAAACCTGCCCCAAGTAACACTTCATATGTGTATGGATATTCGTTTTCTGTATCAGTTTACGAAAATATTTACAGTGAAGAATCTATAGTATATATACTAGATTCCACGTGTCAACTTTATCAAAGCACTGCTGGTTCCGCAGTTTTCTCTATAAAGGTATGATTTTAATTATGAATATGTAAATTTTTATTTTAAGTTATTTTTTAAAAGTTGTAATCTTATTTCATTTTATTGCTGCATCCCCTGAAAAGTTTACGTTTGTTTATAACGATATTTCTTATCACTGGTTGTAGAGTAAGCTGGTTGATTATATATATATATATATATATATATATATATATATATATATATATATATATATATATATATAACACGGCACTGAAAAATCGAAAAAAAATATAAATAAAAACTGAAAAAGGAAATATGCTACAAAATAGTTTTACAAAAATGTCCCCAAAGTTACTAAAAGTCAATTTACATTTTAATAGAATCAATAATTGTTTGGTTAACTGCATCATAAGAACAATTGAAAATGTTTTTTAAATATATTTGGTCATTACTGTTTATTTATTCTATTTTTATTTTAAGAAAAAATATTGTTTCATTAATGGTGTTTGTTTATATAATGGAACTGTCAATCCAGAGCAAACCTGTAAGTTTTGCGATGCAGCTGAAAAGACGTTTGAGTGGTCAGACTTTCCTGGTGCGTATATTGAACTTGCCTTATTTGCCTGTTATTTTTTGTATTTTGCCTTCTGTTGTTACAAGTCTAAGTCATGAGAATGTTGATATTTTGGATATGTAATAATTATTGTTGTTCTAAAGCAATTAGTGTAATTAGTTTATTGTTTCTGTAAAATAATGATCAATATATATATTATAATTTAATTTGGCGCATGTTGTTAAAATGATTATTTTTTGTCAGGTAAACCAGTCTCAGCTAATGCAATATGGTTTTATCCAAATATTCAATTGACGGGGGTTGTTCGATATTTAACTGGTATTGTACGATATCTTCAAAACATTCGGACCCCAATAGTGAAATGAACATTACATTCCTTTAAACTCAATCCCTGAATCCATTTATGAAATGCGTGACGGTACGCTGATTTAGGTACATTTTAATAGCACTGATAATTACTTAACCGAGGGCTAGTGGAGACTTGTAACGACGATCAGATAAGAATTTTAGAAAAAAAATGTCGCAAAGTTCTAGATCTGGAAAGCAAGGTGGGTGTTGCAAGATAGCTACCCTCTCCGACTTAAAAATATGAAGTAGACAAACATACCTAAATACTGAAACGAGGCGTAGTTCAAAACAACATTTCTTGAACTTTTTTAATAAAACATCTTGGTTATACCGACATATAAAACTGTTCCCGTTTGGCACCGGTATTTGTACGGCTAAGCCATCGCGAGAAGAAAACTGCAATAAAGACCTTTGTGCTTATGCCTATTTTGGAACTACAGGCCTAATATCATGTTATTTAACCATATGTTGTTTCCAAGTTTTCATACTTATTTGAAAAAATGAACCCTTATCTCTTTTATTTCCTTGAATTTTATTACCTTTGCCCTGCCTTTAACAGTCAAAAATAAAGAGGATTTTGCTGCATCTTTAACGAACTCTGTGTCAGAACCTTTTAACAACTGTTCTATTGAAATGTCTTTAACTCTAAAACCACTGTTTTGACCTGTAGTCACGTATTTATACTATTGGAAACGTATAAAACGGAGCTACTCAAGCATATCATCATCAACGAAATCGTGCAAAGTGTTATCGCGCTGTTGTACAATAAACACTGCAGATCGAACAGTCCTCGTATCAGTTCTAAAAAATTAGCCAATACTGAAATAAAGTAAACATCTTATTGTTTGTTTTAGAATGTGTTATTTTGTCTGAAGATTCCGAAGATAACAAGATTCAAGGATGGGTTATTGCTGTTATAACTGTTGTTCTTTTGGTAATAGTGCTCACTGGCACTATTACCATAATAGTAAAGAAATGTGTCATTAAAAGGTAAAACAATTTAATAAAGTCAATATTAGCATCTAAATAACACAAACATAAAAATCAAATCTGTAAACGATTATCCGGAACTTAAAGATATAAACGTAAAAGCCATAAAGTCTTTATAAATATAAAGCTTCTTTATCGAAAAAAGAATCAAAGGGAAAACTGGTCTTTATGTTACAGGTTGGCTTTGTATTGAGATTGTTGTTAAAATGTTTTTAGTGACAAAGTATTACTATTACTATCACAGTAAAAACTAAATTTCTTATATTTGTTTCATTAATCAAAATATCACATAAGAAAGATTATAGTTAAATGAATTGATATTGCAATTATTCCTATTGAACAAAAACACAACCGTCCAGCCCATGTCAAAATCACCACATCCCCATCCCCACCCCCACCCCCCCCCCAAAATAAAAATAAAAATAAAAAATGATAATAATAAAGGGCAAAGTAAAAACTTTGCACCCGGATAGGGATCGTCAAGTATAATTTTAACTATATAAAATTCCTCCTTTGAATGGACAATGAAATAAATCGCAAGTGTTAGGAAATAGCTATCTTAAATAACTATTGATATAAGTATCATCAGTAAACTGTATTAGTGTAATGTAACTAGTTACCCATTAATAATAATATTTGATAAGGTATACGTTTAGTTTTGGTATCTTCATATTACTGTTGATTTCTATTTAAAGAGATAAAAAATTTCTTACTGTTTTAAACTTGTAGAACAGAAAGAAATTCTATAAGAGTGTTTAGAATGATTTCTGATAAAACTGACGCAGCAGTCAAACCAAGTATTTGTAAAAGTGAACTGTTTGTGACAGATAGAACAAAGGAAGAAGAAGACTATCGTTGGTGCAAGACGGACATAAGTTACAAAGGCACAATTAATCAAACAAGAGAACAACTTCATATTAAGGATATAACTTAATCAAAATTTATTACAATTATGCAAATATTGTTAACAATAGTACATATTAAAACAGATCGAGACTCCATAATAATGATTTATTGACAAGACAAAGTATTTTCAGTTATAGTATACTGGTTTGTGAATTTTTTTATATATATATATATGTGTGTTAAAAAGTAAAAAACCAAAAAAATCATAGTGATTCTTTATATTGCCTATATTCCATTACAGACAATGGATAGGATTTGGATTAATATCATTCTGTTGACCAGACAGAAACAAGTAAAAACCTGATAACTTTTTAATAAGAGTCGACTGACAGAAAATTATTTCACCTGACTAGACTATTTTGGTTAGTTGAATATTGTTTTACTTCACATCAACAATTTGCTTACTAGACAATATTTAATAATCTCAAGGATTAATTTCAACACAACTTCATGTCGTGCATAAATATAATCTACATCTTTCTAGTGCACTCTTATTGCATCCATTTTAGCGCTGGTACACCGGCTAACAATGACGCAGAAAAATATCTCAGAATAATGAGTCTAGTCTACTGGTGTGAAAAGAAACAGAATAATAAATCCCTTTCTCATTAATAATTGACTGGGTTTGTTATAACAGCGGTGCGACACATTGAATTCAAAGACTAACGTCCAAACCACTAAGCCACTGGGGCTCCAAGAAATAAAAAAGATAAAAAACTATAAGTCGTTTCTGTAAACACACACACACACACACACACACACAATAGTAAAGAAATGTCCCATTAAAAGGTAAAACAATATATATATATATATATATATATATATATATATATATATATATATATATATATATATATTATAATCTTTGAACTGTGACGTATGGTAATGTAAAGTGATAGTTATATTTGCTTTGTAGCAGATTATATGCAAGAAACTATTTAAATGATTCCAAGCCATCATTAAAGAAAACTGGGATGGTCTAACTAATATCAGTTAATCAAAATATAATTGGTCGGTTTTTACAACCAATGGAATGATGTATATACAGTACAAACACCCACAGAAAATTATAAATATAACAAATTATTCAAAAGCTAAATATCCTGTCGAATATAAGTCGGATATTAGTCCATCTACCAATATATTCTTTTACTCGAAATGTTAAAAAAACATTTTTTTCAAAGTCAAGGCACTTAATGTTATAATGTTTTCATAATCATATCATTTTTTTTTCAATTAAACTGCTCTTGATTACATTTCAAGGGTCAATTTTCAAAAGAACTTTGTTGAAAATAGATTAAAAAAGATTTTTATCAATGGAGCGTTAAAGGACAGAATAATAATATTTTTCGTTTCTTTCTGCCAGGTTTTTGGGGCAATTAATATCAATTCAACATCAGTTTTTTGCTTTTCTTATTTTTAATTTACCCCTAACATCGTAAAAAAAACAGGCAAAAATCATATAGTTGCCAAATCAGTGCGGCTATTTTTACAAATCCACCTAGAATCTCGCCCACTTCAAAATCATAACGAAAGGTTGAATTTTACATGTGTGTGTGTGTGTGTTTTATGTAATGCACACACACACACACACACACACACACACACACACACACTATAACAAATATCTGAGGATTTGTAACCAGTCATGTGATATACATTGACTTTCAAGGAAATTGTATCTCAATGTGATACATCAAGTAATCTCTTATTTGCGTGTTTAAACCTGTATCTTAAATTATCTGGCTACGGCCATTTACTTGGGAAGAACGAGAAAATCCATCTTTTACAATTGCAGTTTCTTCTTATTTGATTTCGTGGCCGAGTGGTCTGAAACGCCAGCTTACGGATCACAGTGCCTTTAAGAGCCTAAATTCAAATCCCACTCAGGCTGGTTCTAGTGTGAGGAAGATTGTTAGTTCGCTTGACGACGGTTAATGGGTTTTTTTTTTCTGGCATTTTGGTTTCTTTCACTATTCAAGAACCGACAGCCTTGATAGAATAAAATGAATCTTGACACCCTTTCACTGTTCCACTTCTGATATTTCGTTTTTATTCATGGTCACCATTCAATTACTCGTAAATGTATACATATAGTTTGTCTTTCACCAAATAGGCGTTCGTCTCGAGAGCCGGAGAAACATCTATATACGTAAGTCTTTAAATTTGAGATATCGGTTCCTCGGTTTGACAGAGGATAGAGTATCAACCGGTTTACTTAGCGCAAGGATAATTGAATGGGGAAGTGGTAGGCTTGTCAGCAGCATACTGACTTTGTGAGCTCGCACGAAAAAGCCGCCCTAAGTACGCGCTAGTAGACGAAAGGCCATAAAACACACTGGTATTATTTTACACGCATTCACGGACTTTGTCTTAGATTAATCCACGGATATTAATAACCTTGCTTTCGTCGCAAATATCTAAAAAAATTGCTGATGTGGCGTTAAACAACATTTTTGATTTGTTTCAGAGGTGGGGAATTTGATTTTTTTCACTTTCATGTACAAAATGTTGTATTTTTTTTGTATAAAATGTCTAAACCTCCAATTATCGACGAATTCAAAGCATTTAAACAGGTCTTTATTTATATTCTAGGGGAATTTTTTTTCTTTTTCCCCTATTATTTTTCCAATTATATATTGGAAATTGGAAACCGAAAATTTTGTGCTTTACATAAGCTAATGTTTGATATATTTTATTTATTGATATAATTAATGTTATTGAACTGATCGTTGATTCAATGTTTTGTGTTTTATTTCATCCCAATTAGTAAACGCTATTTCTTATAACGGTGTAATTACTGGATGGCAATTCTGTAAATCTAGATTAACTATCCATTTTTCCAGAAATATAGCATCAAGACACGTGCAGGTGGTGTTTTTTTAGGAATGGAAAATTTATTATGATTAATAAACAACCAGCTAGTTCATGCGCAAGTGGTGTTAGACACAGTAGGTGTGTCTGTAATTATTTTGGTATTTATCTGTTATCTTAAAAACACCTGTATATGAAATATTTTCTTTAGAGACTGATAGTTTAATAATAAGTTGGAATTGAGAAGCAATCGTGATGAAAGTAAAGAATAAGCAGTAAAATGACTATAATTTGAATAGGTATCAAATTATATGAAGAATAATAAGAAGAGTATTACATTGCAATACACTGTTTACCACCGGCAATTAAGACTATTGACAGTATCAACTCGAAATTAGCTGGAGATGATGATACAGAAAGCAAAAATATAATCTACAAATTTCTCTCACAATAAAAACGTTTAGGTTTTTTTTGTATTAAATTCAAGAGAAAGAAATCTAATGAAAATAAAGCTCAGCAAAACAGCCACAAAATGTACCTGCCAAGTCCTTTTTATCTCTGGGTTGATTGGAGATGCATAAGTATGTTCATCTAGTCAGAGGTTATAAAGGTTATAAAGATTTTAATTTGACAAAAAGTGCTCTTTACCAATATAAAATTTTCATTTACTTGTGAAATTCCTATAGCTGCAAGCTTAAGAATCGTTCATGATTGTCAATGAACGACAAAAACCTTGTCACTCCGTTTTTTGAATACATGAACAATGCAATACACAATCCGGAACTACATAACCATAGGTAAACAAACATGGCTATCACGTCACTTTTGTTTATATTCGAGATAAGCTTGAAAAACGCAATTTTTACGAAATTTTACAAAGAACGGTTCAGTGGTTAAAATGCACAAAATAAAATCAAGGAAATTATCAAATAAAATTTCATTTAAGCTAACGCGCGTTATTCCGTTTGCTCGCACAGTTGTTGCCTTCATACTGACAATGAACATCATTTTAAAACAGTTCAATTGTTAATTATGACAAACAATGTTTCCCATTTTGAGTTTTTATGATTTTGTAAAAAATAATATTCCTTTTTTAAACATAATTTAACAACAGACTTTAAAAACACATTTAACCCAAATATGCCGAATATAAAAATTGTTAATATCAAAATTTCTCTGTTTGTCACTTTCTGACAATTCTTTTTTCATCAACCTCCCTCCTTTGACAAACTGATAAAAAAAACCCATTATTTATTCTTTTAGATATTTATTTATTTATTTTTTGAACATTATACACCAAATTCCTTGGAGAATAAATGTTTCATATTTGCGAAAAATGGATGAATTATTTAAATCCTTAGAATTTTATGTTTTTGAACTATACTGTGATTTCTTATAAATAAACACCAAAAAAAAAAAAAAAATAATTTGACATTTTGCTAAATTCACCCAGAAAAAATCTCTGTACATGTCAGCTATGCTTCAGTAATTTGTTTGATATTTTTTTAAAACTGAGTATAAATTTATTTCACACAGGGAATAAGCTTCTTACGGTCTGCTAGCTAACAAATCTCTATCCACTTTTCTCAGAATTTTTACAAAGGAAACCAACAGGTTTAACGCTTAAATAATTCATGTTAGATCCTTGACTTAAAAACATTCTATTCTATTCTATTCTTTATTAAACCGAAAACCTTACGGTATTCAGGTACATACTACATATCATAAGCATTAAGATAAACAATAAATACATATATTTGTAAAAGTTTGAGTAAAGCAAGTTTACAAAATAAAAATTGTTTACGCGATATTTTACGGAGGAAGTTACCAGATTCAAAACTTTGGAGAAACAAAAATAATAAATATTTAAAATAAATTTAATGTTATAAAAATTTATAGATAAAAGATAAAACATTACGCAATTATAATAATAATAATAATAGTAATAATAATAATAATAATGCACATAACAGAGATCTAGTAAGAAATTCCATAAAATTATAGCTAATGTCACTGCCATTAAAACAATATATATATAAAAATTGAAGAGCCTCTTGCCAAACGGAGAACGACCAGTCGAATATATATTGGTGTATATCTTTATGGCCGATACGCAACGCAAGTTATTGTCATAATAATAAATAATTGACAATGACGGGTGGTTTTTATGTAATCAAGAAATTAATCCATTATAATTACAGGAACTTTTATTGTGTATTTAAGTAATGTGTAAATGGAAAAGAAGTAATAAATATTTCAAAAGGCTAACAATTAAAATAAAACAGACGGTAATGTAACACGATGCATATTAAATTTGATCATGTCTGGAGATAAAACGTACATTAAAGTAACGTATGTGGTTTCAAAAGCTGCTTTGTTTTGCCGTTCTGTCTTTTTTATATTCATGTTGCTTGTTTATAATATAGAATCTAGAATGCAACTGTATGCATACATTAATCGATGGATAAAATGTATAATAACTTTTATCCCAAATCACAAACAAATATCATAAAGGTTTATTATGTAATTTTATGACGTAACGTAACCAAATAACTATTATTTATAAAGTGTCCCTCACGATATGCATCACGAAAAGCCAGGAAATCAACAAACGCAATTTCTCTTCCAGTAAAATTTCAATAAACAGTGGTCCCAATTGTCTTTTCATTTCTTTCTTTTCAAACTGTTTCCCATTGGCTTGTTTGTGTTTTGGTTGTAAAAACTTTGAAAATTTGCCAGTTTAGTTATACACGTTAACCTCCAACAAGGAAGTGAGACCGGGTGTTTCGGAAGTGTAAGCACCTACTGTCTAGCTAGCTACGCCCGTCACGCGCAAAGTCAAATTTTGAGAATGAAAGGAACATGTAACTATGGTAATTAAAATATATCAAGTATAAGTTTGGATACAGTGACTTCATTCTTATCAACAAAATTGTGATGACGGCCATAAAACTTTTTAAGGGCCTTGATTAGCCTAGGCTTGCAATATCTTTTAGTCAACAATTTAATTGTAAACAGCTTGTCTCGTTTTAGAAAGTCCACAAAATAAATCGAGTCAAACATTCAAGAACTAGACATAAAAATATCCTTAATCATTACCTGACCTTGTAATCTTGAACTCTAAAAGTATAAACGAGGAAGAAAATTGTAAAAGACAACCATTACAAAAATATTACAAAAACAATTATAAAAAACAGCCAAACAATACAAGAAAGAATTTTTATTGCATATCGCGTTAATAACTTTAAATAAGAGGCCTTGAGACGGGAAAAAGATTGAGTAGAGTTGGGTTAAGTAGAGTTTGACGCTTCAATCAATATTATTTCATGATCACTTACATCATGGCGGTTAGCTCTTCTATAAAGCTTCAGGTGCCAATGTAACCCAAGGATATTCGGCGAGCGAAGTGGTAATTTTTGCACATTAGGATTTGCAGCAGTTTGGGATTCAAACTTAGAAGCAATGTTATCCGAAAGAACGCACTTTAGATCAGTCCTCCAGTGAGGACCAGGGCACAGGACTGCGTGCTCAGTGGCGGGATTATAAATGATAAGTTTAATCAGCATTTTAGTACACAGAAGTGACAGAATGAATAAAAAAGTACATAATTCCATTAACGTCAAACTCGAAATAATATGTCTATATCATCAAAATAATTTTTTTTCGGAAAAGAATTAACTGACAAAGTCTCTTAGACATTTTGCAATATTTGAAATATTGATTTTAAAGTAAAATGACATCATGTAAGTGATGAAATCATGATATGAAAACATATTCATGAAGGTATAGACGGGCATCAGCATGAACTTGAACATGAACGTTTTGTTTCACAAGGTTGACATGGCAACACGTTATAAAATATTTATGGCCGTTAAGTGCATAAAAATTAATCTTTGAAATCAAAATGTAGTTGAATACATTTAATTTAAAAGATTAATTATTTGTAAATAAAATACCAGCTACTCGATTTCAATACAGGTAGGTCATATACAAGGCAGAGCTCAAATAAAAACAATATTTTAATATTTTATATTAATATTAAAACAGATGACTGAATAATCATTTTCAATCAAACTGAATGTGGTAGAAAATCATTTTTAGCCTTTTTTCTGGTTCATCAAACATCTTAAGAACCTTCTTTTTTCTACAATTAAATTCATATAGATGCATGTTCCAATTTAAAAAATTACACGTAAAAAGTTTTTTAATTAATGGTCTGAATAACCAGTTTATTAACGGAAAAGAGTGATCACATTCCTTTTTCATATAAAAATAATATTGTAAGCAAAGGTTTTGGAAATTTTCATTATCATTTATTACATTGTGTGAAATCTAGATTAAATGTAATATTTCTTAGTTCTCTTTTGATCGCCTGCTCTAGGTGCAAAATAGCATTTGTCATATCGTAAATGTTTGTGTCAGAGTCTAAGGTTCAGTTTATAGGGCATTGTTTAAAAAACAAGAGACTTCATAGACTTATGGCGTTAAGACTGTTTCTATTATAATTAAACTTTAAAGAAAACTAAGTGTAACTGAATAAATTTTAAGAAGAAATCAGTCCTAAAAATTTCAAATAATCTTAAAACAGTTCTTTGCTTCTGTATCTTTATTTATATGAAAGGATTTATTTTACTACTTTAATGCATAGAATCTATATGAATACTAATGCAAGATAGTCTATATGTGGGATCATAAACATTTGTATAATTAAGTTATCAAACAAGAAAACCATAAACTAGCACAAGATAACATTTTATTTTAGTAATAAATCGCTTTATGTCGACAACATTTGATGATCTATTTATTTGACTGATGTCTTGAAAGTATTTGCTTTAACTTTCGTTTTTATTCCTTTCTGAGCACTGTTAGTACCACAGACATACATATTTTGAAATCGTACACATAATTTTGAAATTGACCAAACGACTTTTGAAAACTGAGCGCAGGCTTTTTTAATTGAGCGCACAATTTCAAAATATATATGTCTGTGGTACTAACGGGCCCCCGTAATTCTTTTATGTTATGTTTTTGTTTATGGTAAAAAATAACATGACTGTTATCACATGTTCTTGTCGAAATTAAAAAGTATAATATTCTAAATGGAGTATATACATATATATTATCCTCTTTAAGTTTATAATATTTTTCAATTTTTTTCAAAAATGTTGCTTTCTTAATTTTAACATAAAATTTGTTCTTTTAAATGCTAATTATATAGTTATTTAATTGCAAAAATACTCTGATTGGAAAAACAGACAAAGATAAATTCTTTATAAAAAGCTTTGATTAATATCTTGTTACTAATACTTGTTTGGTGAGCTAGAAACTTAGCGTGTTAGTACACGGTCGTAACATAATCAAGCAAGTCAAACACGTGCACGGTTATGTTCTTAGAAATCGATACGGACCAGTATGTTTGTGTTTGATTAATCTTTACAAATACTGGATTTGCCAATTAAAATTCCGACCGAAATATGAATCAGTTTTCTATTAAGATTTTACAACCTGACCGGACAGTTCTCAGGGTTTTTCGTTACATAAAACATGACTTCTCTTGGCAAACAAAAAGCTAAAAATAAGATTTTCATCTTTTAAACCATTTTATTTTGCATATAATGTCAGAAATGTATTTAGCCCTGTCTGGTTAATTTTTTAAATAAAATGACAACATAGAAATTACACTTGGTAAAAACAGTGCTTTTGTACGAAAAAACCCGAAAATTCAGAGGTTTTGTCCCCCGTCATTGTATTATCAAAATAGGAAAATGATTCACGATGACTCGGAACATTTAATTGGAAAATAGTCTATTAATCATGAAAAAATTGCTGATACGATGTTGAACAATATTCCTTAAAAACAACAAAATGTGAAAGTATTGAGGTTTTATAATGACAGTTAAATTCATTCAATTGAAGATATCACGATTTTACGTGTTAATAATGCGCATACCATAGCAATTGCCACCAGAAACATCGCCATCGAGCCAAGAAATCCTAAAGCGGCGTTAAGTTAACCCCATTTCTGAAAAATGTTTATTTTCAAAAAAAAAAAAAAAAAAAAAAAAAAAAAAAAAAAAAATTCAATATAAATGGATTTTTATTATGATCTGTGCGATTCATTTCTTAATTTCACTCCTCTAAGCCCACAATAAATGGAAATCTTAATAAGGTCAAGTTGGGACAAAATGACTTGAAGGATTCGAATCAGCCAGGCTCAGATAGTTAAAATGCCAAATAAAAAATAAAACAAAGTTTGACTTGATAAACATAACAAAGTAGCTGCATTGCTCTTGAACACATGCTATTCTGCCGTGTTTGTTGAAGTTGCCTCGTTTCCGATAAAGAATCACGTGATCAATGTTCTGAAATAAGATCTTTAGTAGATTAAACTTGCAGTAAGTTTCCCCGTGAATTTCAACGTAAGTAAAGGCTTCATCATGGAACCAAGTATTACTTTTTTTCATAAATGGTACAGTTAAGAAAAAATTTATTTTTATATATTATGCATAGGCCACTTTATGCAGCTTTTAAAGCATTTTTACATTTCTCTTTCAATTATGAAATATTTTTTAATTTTCTTGAAAAATTTAATCGTCAAAAACTTCAAAAGAAACAAAAATGTTTTATTTTCAATTTTAGCATGTTAATTTGATTATCCTTTTTCTCGGATCTAGATTTGTTTTTTTATATTTTGGTAAATAAAATGCATTTTGTTTTGTTTAATGAGTATGTTGTCCCATTACGCACTTTGCTTTCACATTAGAGAGCAGAATTTACTCCGATTTCTACAGCCATTGTAATTATTCCAGTGCTCCTGAAAGCTTGTCAATCATTTACTAAAGCTTATAATACAAATGTATTCAGAAATATTCGTCTTATTTTAATGGCTTTTTTTTTTAAAAAAGATGTTCAGAAAATTCTCGATAAATTTATATTTGTATCTTTGTTACACAAAACGTTATGTTCGAATTACGCATAAAATTATGTTCGACTTACAATATAAGTGGTATATACTCGTTTACTGTATAGAGTTTAATATATAACACAAATATCAGTTAAATTTTGATGTGCCATATGTGCACATTTCGGAAAATCATTGCTCATCAGTGACACTAGGGGCCGAAAAGTTTGATAAATAAAAAACATAGGCCAAACAGTTGAAAAACAAAGAATCCATATGAATCCAAATCAAGCTAAGGAATACTTTTTACGAGGGAACAAACCTTAGTTTTAAATAAATTTCAACAATTAAGACAGCTGAAAATTTACAGCTGAGAAAGTGAGTACTTTTATTTACATAAATGTAATTATGAATAATAATTATAAAACAATTTCCTATTATGCATTATAATTATAAAACATTTTTCCTGACTTTATTTCTAAAATACTGATTAAAATTAATATTTCTTAAAAATTAAAAATTAAAAAAATAAAAAATATTAACTATATTTCTATCTTTATTACAGGATTTTGTGTAAATCCGCCATTTAAGACTTTTTTCCGGAGCGGTAAATCACAACGATACTCGTCGTTTAGATCAGTTTTCCAATGAGGACAGATTCTAGAGTTAAAAAGTTTGTTTCAGGTCTTCCTGAACTCATTGCAATGATAGTAGTGAAGAATGTTTAAACTGCATTATTCCACTTCAAATTTGACTTCAAATTCAAAAAATGTTTCATGCAAGTCAAATGCTACACCGACGCATGTATTAGGTGTGTGTAGTACGTTCTAGTAACGTATTCAATCTTTTAGCGATACAGGCAAGATCAATATTCTTACAACTACTGACAGATGTTTATACATAAATGATTCGGAGTAATTATGACAACATATATTTATTTACAAACAATTTCATAAACATTATATTCTTGTAAATTTTGTTACGCTAGAAGGCTTCGTGTCTAATACACCAAGAACGGTCAGTTAATTCATTGGTTTTCAAAAAACGTGTACAAAAATGAATGTTTCAAACCTTGTTTTAAAATATTTTAATACGACCATGAATGATAGTGAAAATTTAGAAAATATCAACTATAATATGTCCCTTTATATATATATCTGGGTAACATTTACAAATGTTGTTATTTTTCTTGCTGGAGTTTTTGGAAATGTGATGGTAATACTAGTTGTCTTGAAAGTGAAGCAAATGAAGACACATATGAACTATTTGTTGCTTAATTTAAGTTTTGCTGATCTCCTTGTTTTAATTATTTGTCAACCTTCAGCATTACTAGAATTTTATGCCAAGGATAGATGGTACCTGGGACTCGTAATGTGTGAGTATGTTTTTCATTATTTATTACAATTTTATATAATCTAGATCATAATCTACATGATGTCCTATTAATGTCGATCATGTTCTTTGTATAAAAAGAAAAGCTTTGATATAATGTTTAATGGACCTTTTTTTAAAAAACAAGTAAGCGATCGTTTCTGGGTTGATGCCAGAAAAAATTACCGAATTTGGTCGCAAGAATCGACATTTTTTTTTCGCTCTAGGAACCAAACGAGCGGGATTCGAACCTAGTTGTTAAGAAATACCGTGGTTTGTAAGATTTTGACTATTTGGTCAAAGCCACCATCTTCTATGTTTCTGGAATAAAAACCTGTCAAATAGTTTATACAGGATCTCCCTTATGGCTTTTGGTTTTGGACCAACCCCGCTAATGAAAAAAAAGAATACCTGAAAATTTGTTTTACTTTAGGATATTCTCGATTGGGATTTGGCTGTTGTAGATGAAAAAAGAAACAGAAAAAAATGATATCATTATATGTGATCAGCTAAAGGGATAAAAAGTTTCTTTGCGTTTACAAGTATCTAATTATCGTTTTAGAAGAGCAGACTCCGAATCTGACTTAAATTGAAATTTTATTTTCTGCTTTACTTTTTTTCTTTTCTTTTTTTTTTTTTTTTTTGGGGGGGGGGGTGAAGGGAGGTTTCTAAAAATTAACAATACTAGTATAAGGTTTTGTCAAATGCTTTAATGAGAATTTTTGCATTGTGAATAAAACACAAACATACCAGTTCATGTCCAAATTATGTCTAATTTTTAATTGTCATATCTATGTCATGTGCTACTTTTGAATTTCATATTTTGAATGTCATATTTCATAAAAATTGTAGCACATGACATCTATGACATATATAATGGACGTGTATTTAAAACACATATAAAAAACAGGAACCTAATTCTGAATGACATATAAGAATGACGCTGTTTTGTTGTCATATTTAACGATCTGAGGGACATAAGTTGTTACCTACTCCAATCCTGGACACTAATGACTGAGTGTTCTTAATCTCGTGCTACAAATCACAGTGCCTCTCAACGCCAAGGTTCGATTCCAACAGGTCAAATCCTAGTGAAAAAGTGTGTTAGTAAGCTTGCTGAGGGTCGTCTTTTTGCCATAATCAATTCTTCTATATAAATGAAAAAAAACTTCGTTTTGTTATAAAAGAACATTAGATCACTCGATGACTAGTCCGTGGTCTATTTTTAATTAAGGCTAGTCCATGGCCTATTTTAAATTAAAACTAGTTGGTGGCCAATTTTTAATTAAGAGTAATCCGTGGTCTATATTTAATCAAGGCTAGTTCGTGGCCTATTTTTAATCAAGGCTAGTCCCTGGTCTTATTTTTAATTAAGGCTAGTATGTGGCCTATTTTTAATCAAAGCTAGACCTTGGTCTATTTTCAATCAAGGCTAGTCCGTGGCCTATTTTTAATCAAGGCTAGTCCGTGGTCTATTTTTAATCAAGGCTAGTCCGTGGTCTTCTTTTTAATCAAGGCTAGTCTCTGGTCTTATTTTTAATCAAGGCTAGTCCCTGGTCTTATTTTTAATCAAGGCTAGTCCCTGGTCTCATTTTTAATCAAGGCTGGTCCCTGGTCTTATTTTTAATTAAGGCTAGTATGTTGCCTATTTTTAATCAAGGCTAGACCTTGGTCTATTTTTACAAGACTAGTCTGTGGCCTATTTTTAATCAAGGCTAGTCCATGGCCTATTTTTAATCAAGGTTAGTCCATGGTCTATTTTTAATCAAGGCTAGTTCGTGGCCTTTTTTTATTAAGGCTAGTCCCTGGTCTTATTTTTAATCAAGGCTACTCCCTGGTCTTATTTTTAATCAAGGCTAGCCCCTGGTCTTATTTTTAATTAAGGCTAGTATTTTGGCCTATTTTTAATCAAGGCTAGTCCTTGGTCTATTTTTAATCAAGGCTAGTCCGTGGTCTATTTTTAATCAAGGCTATTCCGTGGTCTTCGGCTAGTCTGTGGCCTTATCTTTTATCAAGGCTAGTCCGTGGTCTCATTTGCAATCTGTATATTGCGTAAATGTCTCGTAACCAAGCAGAAGATTTATTTGGACCAGTTTATAGTGATGAACATTTATTTGAATCTGAAATTATTTGCTTTAAAATTTAATCATTGCTATATCTAGACTACAATCTACCTACTTTCAATAGATATAATTATATAGTATATTAAGACTGTACATACAAACATTCTAAAACAAAACAGATTTTATTAGTCGTGTATTGATCCTCGGAAATTATATGAATCGCGTAGCTTCTTGTTTTATTAAAAATGTCTTCCTTTGAAAGAAAAATAAGGCTTTGTTAAATGTGCATTATTGCTCTATGTTGATCAGGTTTCATGAAATATTAAATTTTAAAATCAAATAAAGCAAGGTTTTATGAGACACGATGGAAGTAGCTGAATCGTCATAATTTTTTCTTGTTTTAATACTAGTTTTGATAGAAAATAATCTGAACCAAGAAACTTTGTAAGTTTGAAACGTTATTGGTTTTTAGGAAAGGACACACTACTAAGCCACACACACACACACACACACACACACACACACACACACACACCAAGGCAATAAATAAACAAATAAAATAGAAAATTAAGTAAATAAGTAAAGATATAAATAAATAAAAGAAAAAAAGAAAGAAATGTGAGATCAATTTACAGTGGTTTATTTCACCGATAGTCATGTGGGCTTATGGCATGGCGCAGCTTGTGTATGTGTGTATGTACATGCGTGTGTGTATCGTTATCACATATTTTAACTTGTTCTTTGAATGTACTTGACAGATTTTAACAAGATTTGGTCAGAAGCATGTAATTAAGATATGTTCATAGCGTTGCTATGGCTACCAAAACTAGGTCACAGTGACCTAAGGGTAAAAAAATCTTCCTCTTTGAAACCAACGATTTGAGAAAAATCTGATGTGATATTTGGCTTCTCTAGGGTCTTAAGCCAGTAGTCTTTTCATTTCGTGAAATTTGGTCAACAAATGGGATATGAGTTTCTGCGTTGATTCTTTTTTAGAATTTCGAAATTATCTTAAAATGCTATATCTCGATTTTTGCAAAGATAATTACAAAGAATTTTCAGTTTTGATGTCAGCTTGAAATGTCCTTCAAAATAAGGTCAAGGTCACAACCTTTTTTAACCTTTGAGTTTTTAGTACAAAATGAGCTGTGATATTTTTACAATTGTTTCAAAGCGCAAAAGAAAATATATTACTTACAGAAACTTTCCAAGTTTTTTCACTGTTTTAGTTTAAGAACTGCTACAATACTCAATCAAAATTATCTAGTCACATTTCACTTATAAGGAGCTAAGCTAATATGCATGTAGTAACTATAGTACGATAAATGATTTCCAAATCATTAGCCAATTCACTTTAATTATGCAGCTATGTCCTTGACCCTTGAACCTATTAACCTATGACCTTGAACCATATGTCAAAATGATCGGCATACAATACCTACAATATTTTTAACATAAATGTCCATACAAAAAGTAAGTAGTTTTTAAGATAATTAACAATTCAAGCTTTCTTATGCGGCTGTGACCTTGAACTTTAAACAAATGACCTTGAATCACATATCAAAATGATCGCAATATCAATAATGTCGATATTCTAATGTTACTACATATACAAAAGTTTTACTATTTTTGAGCAAAAACTGTTATTTCAACAACTCCTACATAAATTAACATATTGTAACGAAACTTGTTAGATTTTGTATTTCTAAACATTTTTGCAATGTATTGCTTTAATCTATCTTGTTTAGTAACAAGATGAATAATAACAATAAATTGGAATACTAATTTTCGCAAATTTTGCTGTTTTTGACAATTTTCTTCAAGAATGTCATAGATAGTGATAACAATAAAATGAAAAATGTTTAGCATGACTAGATCTAACAACGTAGAAGTTTTGTGTCTATGTGTTGATCATTGTAAGATTTGTTGTCCCTGAAAGTGTTATTTTGTTTCAGAAATTTCGCTGTGTTTGACAATTTTCTTCAAAAATATGATAGACGGATACAACAATAAATTACAAAAATGTTCAACACGTCAAATTCTAACAAGAGAGCAAGTTTTATGTAAGAATTTTGCCCCTCAAGTACTATTTTTTCAAATTTTGCTGTTTTCAAACCTTTTATAGACAGAAAATAACAACAAATTCCAAATAAATATTCAGCCTGATTAGATCTAACATGATAGCAAGTTTTGAATCTATGTTTCAATCCATGTAAGACTTGTTGCCCTTAAAATACTTATTTTTCACAAATTTTTCTGCTGTTTCTTCAACTTAATTTTGAAAACTTTTATAGATAAATGATAGCAATGAAATGCAAAAATTATAAACATGATAAAATCTAACATTATGTTCGTGTTAATTTTGAGATGCAATTTAAAATTCTTTGACGATTATCATTAATACTATTTTAGTTCAAACAATAGATTTTGCCACAGAAATATTAATTGTTTGAGGATGTAATTAGCTATTTTCGTAATAGAATAACATCATTTTATGAATTTGTTTTGTATATGCAATCTTCAAAATAAAAACGGTCGCTTTCATTTTAAAATTAATAAGTTATACATAATTTATCAGATGAGCATATCAGGTCCATTTTTTGTATGCTGAAAAATGTAAAAAAAAAATATGTAGGAAAATTGTATATTTTTCAATGAACAGTAAAATTTTAGCTTTCTATATTAACTTATTATTTTTGTTATTTTTTTTAATTACAAACATTTCTTATAAGGCTAAATAATTAGATTGTTGATGGATTATGTAGAGCTCTAACAAATCTTATTGATTTTATATGTATAATTGTAGATATAAAATTGGAATCTCTATGGGAAATAATTGTTCATTCTTTGTCGCTAATGTTTTCTTTATTGAAAAAAAGTATTCATTAAGTAACTTATTAAGAAAAACAGTTCGATATCTTGCAATCTTCTAACAAAATTTTTCAATACCTTGATGATATTGAAATATGATTAACCCTGGAAATTATTGAACGATAAATATAAACCAAAGCAAATACGTGCTCCTTTTATCATCATACGGTTTTTAAATCATTTAAATAAAAGTAAAATTAACGACAAAAAGGATTACTTGAACTTTCCATTGTAAAATCTTCTAGAGCTTTTTGCTTTCTACTTTTAAAGTTTGTTGTATTCACTGGTGCTTGTTAAATCTTTTCGTGCTCCTTAAATTAGCTAGTGTTCGTTGAATTTGCTCATGCTTGTTGTATTTGTTCATACTTGTTCAAATATGACCTTTTCCACTTAATACTTATTTCTAAAATTTAAACAAATACGTACAGAGTCGGGCAATGGAAATCGTTTTCTCATGCTTCTTAAATTTGCACAAAACGATTGATTTCTAACTTCCTTAACCTTATTTCAGAAGTTAAATCAATTGTTACAAGACTAACCATATCAGTTTTGCAAAAACATAATATACAATCTTCAATCATTCATGCGGTCTTTCTTTGCACATTGAGATATTGTCTTTATACAATCTGTCCTAAAATTGTTGTACACTTTCGTGACATGTTATCCAATAATATGTTATCGATAACATGTGTTTATTTCTGGTTTGTCGTTCACTGTTTGGTGAATTTTCAGCCGTCATAGTTTTTAAAACTTATGTGAAGTACTTTGTGCTGTCAGAAAAATACAAATTTTCAGCCGTCTTAATTTTTGGCATTTATTTTGATTTAAAGTTTGGATTCATTTGATTTTAGAACTTGGAATTTATTAATTTTTTAATGTTTGGCCTTTTTGATCTATCAACATTTTCGGCCTTAGTGTCACAGATGAGAAATAAATTTTCGAAATGCGCACATATGGCATATCAAAACTTACACACGTATTTTTGTAAACATATATACATTTTTTTCAATTTGACGAAACCTTTGGCTGATAAATCTATAACATTCGTATACAGGAGGTGCTTACTATTCCAGAGAATCCTTCCTCATTCTTCTGATGGAAAGTCGCGTGTTTAATTTAATCCGCCAGTTCCAATTTTTTTTTTTACTTTGCTTTTGGAATCGTGATTTGGATTCCGACTGGTATTCAGCGTTATATCAATCACGTTTGAAAACGGCGTTAATCATGGTCTTCATTTACGTTACTTTAAACACTGCGATTACGTCACTTAATGTTGTTCTGATCTACATTTGCTATATCTATTTAGTAAACAAAAGCACAAAAATTAATTTCACATGTTTCCCTATGACTAACAATTTTTTATAATTATTAATAAAATAAACAACATTTTATTTAAGTATATTTAAAAGGTATAATAAATAAGAGCATGGAAAAGCAAAAAGATTCATTTTTCTATTACTGACTCTTAATAATAATACAAATTGAATAATAACAAACATATCAGTTCATTTCAGAATCACCCCCACCCTCCACCCCCAAAAAGTTACAACATTGAAAACTGACCAGTTCAGTTATACATGTAAACCTCCAACAAAGAAGTGAGGCCGGGTGCTCCGTGAGATCAAGTACGCCGTGTCTAGCTAGCTACACCTAACATGTGCAATATTACATTTGAAAATGAAAGGAACATGGAACTATGACAAGGCAAATATATTCAGTATAAGTTTGGATATAGTGTAATAATATAGAATGTCATTTTTAACATGTGCATATTTTTAAAGCATATCCAACGACGAATTTTAGAATCCAACTTTGAAAAAATAAACTAAACTGTCATGAATGTATTCTTCTAAGACTAACGTCCTTAATACATGTAAAAGATAAATTAAAAGTTCAAAATGTTTTAATTAATCCTTAAAAATCCTACGATATATGATATTGGTTTTTCAATGGTTTTCTACAATCGTCGAAGAAAATATTAAGTATATTTAGATTGCCAGTTAGTCGTTATTATTTGTAAGTATAACAAATATTTTGGCATCAAATTTTAACAATGTTGTCTCCTATAGGAAAAAATTGAATTGCTTTTATACAAAACAGTTCGCTTTAGAAAATGAAACATGTTTTATTAATCCCCTGATAGGGTTGAATTACTAATAATAGAGTAATAATAGAGTAATAGGATATGGGAAGATAAGTAAGCGTGTTGATGTTTAAAGCTGCATGAAAAGTTTAGCAGTTTTTGAGGTTTGAAATATGAAAAATATACAATAGTATTGATACCAAATAACTAAATAAATATAGAATTCAATAATTTAAAATGATAAATATTAAAGCTTAATTGAAAACAAACAGTAATATCATAGACAAGTTATGAAATATAACACTGAAATACGGATAATAAATCTATAATTATTAGACTTAATTTAACAATTTATTTCCAGAAGGATATTTATATTTTGCATCCGTTTACATACTTATAGGTTACAAGATCTCGCATCGATGATTCTTTGTTAAAAGTATTCTTTCTTAATAGCAATACGTAAATGTACTTCAAAACAGATACTTTCCGATCGCTAATTCAAAAAATACCAGCGAAAAAAAAAATTTAACCAATGTATTGTAACTTGATCGTATGGCCAAAATTATAATCTGACTACCTTTCTATTAAAGCGAGTAATAAGGAGTACCTTTATAAAAAAAATTGAAGAACATCTGCCTCTTAAGGCTTTTTTTCACGACAAGAAGTGCGGATACGCATATAAAAACAAGTTCGTATTTAGTATTATATTTACAGAAAAAGCTAGTCTATATTCTTCAACATATTTAATGATCAATGACTTGTCCATTAGCTTTATTCCAAAATGAATTGCTATCGCTTTCATTGATATTTATAAAGCATGAATCGTGAATTGTAAACTGAGGAAAAATGGAGTGATTGTTCGTGTGAATTTTTCTTCTTTGGCTTTAGCTGTAAGGTTTTAATTTTTAGGGATATATATATATATATATATATATATATATATATATATATATATATATATATATGTATATATATATATATATATATATATTATATATATATTATAACGTCATTTTAATGCATCCTCTTTTATTATATAGTTTAGTGTGTAGTGTTAAACAATGTCCACTCATAAAGACAACTTGATTTTAAACTTAGTTAACATTTTTCTATCAAAGCGTACATAGTTTTTGGTCATTTCCTCGTAACATGTTTTGCTAGGATTTTTTCCAAAACCTAATCTTTCTCATTTATTTTATTTGAAATTCAATAATTTGAACATATTACGAGAGCCTCCGTTAATGAAATTATAAAGCATCAAACATGACATTTTATCTATCATTGTCTTTGCAATAATAGAGAGATAACAAACAATTAGTGGTTCAAAATTATTTCCCATAGGTATTAAATTTCCTTGTTTAAGGATTCTTTCATGATACCAAACAAACAAAATGCCTTATACTTTATTATCAATCTGGAACGTAGAGTTGAAATTTACAATCTATATATATATATATATATATATATATATATATATATATATATATATATATAATATATATAATATCAGAAGCGAAATAATAGTGTAGATGGCAGTAACGATAACGCAATATGTCATTTGGAAGAAGATTGAAAACCGATAAGATCAAGTTAAATATATTTTTTAAAATTTTCAAACATTATACTATGCAGAAGATGCATATACTGATAATAATAATTTGATTTCAATATTATGATATAACAAAACAAAGGTGGGAGAGCAAAAATTCTTTAGTTTCTTTACCTACGCTCCTTTGCCTCCTCCTTTAATTATTTACTTTTGGTAATTTATTTATTATCTTTTTTATTTTTTGCTTATTTTCTTTTACGTCTAAAACCGCCTTTAAATGAAAGGAAACCGTTACAAAAGACAAAGGTGACAAAGCTTTATGTTACACCTTCCTAAACGTTTTGCATCTAAAGCCAATAAATTTTAGCAATCAAAATACATTTGCGTGAAACTTATTAACATCATTTTGTTTTCAGTTCTAGTTTAAAGCTTGTAAGTTATTTACTATCACAGGTCAACCAAATACTGTTGAATTGTATGCAAAACTGTAAAAAAAATCTTACAAAAATATAACATAAACCTTTTTTATTATAATGCCTCAATAAATTCTTTAATGTATTATTTAGGCTAATTATTACACTTCAAAACCCATCTTGATTTACCATGTGATTCGTTGGTTGATTGGGAAATGAAATTCAGTAAAATATTGTTGCTCATCGATTAAAACATTATTCACAGTTTTCAGAAAAAACCTCTGCTTTTTTGATGACTTTGAAGATATTGTTAAATTAATTCTGTATTTCCTGGTGAAGCTAATGTGCAATCTAAATCTAATGCGAATTTTAAACTCACTCGTTCGCTTAAATCAATTTGATTGTTAAGAATGTGAAAATTATTATCTAGAGGGTCTTTAAAGAGAAATTTCTGTTAAGATATTTAGCAACAATTAGTGTTATTGCAGTATTAATTCCTTTGAAAGCACTCGGTGATTTTTTTTAATTATAACGAGCAATTAAGTTTAAAATTTTCTTATTCCTCCTGAAAAACTCGTCTTTTTGTAAATTATCTTTGCTTATAGTTATAGTCAGCTATTTCCGCACACGTCGACACTAAAAGCTAGTGATTTTATTAAATTTAATTTAAAAACGCTTAGTACTTACTTAGTTGATGCAAGCCCCATAAATGACTGATATGAGGTGATGCCATTTATGAAGTTAATTTCTTTTTTTCTCAACATTATTTTGATTAAAGTTTTCGAAATACCTTTTAACTTGTTTTTTCTTTCTTGATAACAATTCCTGAAAGTTTTTGAAATGAAATAATAAATAAATAAATAAAAAATAATAAAATAAAATAAAATGAAACCGTCGACCTTGGGCCAGCTAATTGAATTTTTTTAATTATTCTTGGGTCTACTTGAGTGGTAAAGGAATCAAGACGGTAAGAGACAATGTGATCTGTGAGCACACTTTAAAATACTTGGCCACCTAGTCCCACAAATAAATTTGATGACATCTTTTTACGGTTTATAAATCAAGCATCGAGCCTAATATTAATCTGAATAATTGCGAAATAACACGAAAAAAATTACATTCAAATGTGCAAAAATACAAGTACTTAACCGTTCTCCATAGAAAACTGTATCGTGATTGCATTCTTTTATACAAAAACTTTGAAAACTGGTCAATTAAGTTATACACGTAAACTTCCATCACACTGGGTGTATAAGTTTGGATAGAGTTACTTCATACTTACCAACAATATTATGATGACGGCCATTAAACTTTCTAAAAGCCCATGTTTTATAGATTGCAATACTACAGTTACTTAATAATGACTTAATGCAAATGTAATCGTATTTTTACTTAATTTTTATCCTTCATTGTATAACTGCAAGATTCTGATTAATTTTTACAGGCAAGTTGATTCCACAGCTAGAAAATGCCGTCGTTCATGCATCAGTTTTCACCATTCTTGTGATAACAATTGAAAGACACAATGCCATTTGTTTTCCTCTTAAGAAAACGTGTTTTGCCTTTACAGAGAAGAGAACAACAAAATGCATTGCTTTAATATGGATTTTAGCTTATATATCTACCTGTCCTTTCATGGTTATGGCACAAGAACAAGACACCGAATTTTACGACGGAACACCATGCAAGATTTGCAGAACGGTTGTTGAGGAACTATGGCAACAGGTGTATTACGTGGCAATTTTTGTTGTTTTTTATTTTTGTACATTTATAATTCTTCTCAGTATGTACATAAGAATTATTAGATGTCTCGTAAGTGAAACTATTTCCGTTTTGTCAAAAAGAGACAACCGATTGATGTCTACCTTAAGATCACGGAAACAAGTCGTTAGAATGATCATCGGAATTATGATTTTGTTCTTTATCACAGTTTTTCCTATGAGAATAGTATCCTTATGGATAGTATACGCACCTCCTAGTGCCATTATACAACTTGGTGTCGATGGCTACATCAACCTTCTATCATTCGCCAGAGCTATGGTTTACATTAATAGCGCGGGAAACCCTATAATTTACAGTCTTACATCGACAAAATTTAAACGTGCCTTTTCAAAACTTCTCCGTAAGTACTACGAAAATATCAGAAATTTGTTTGCACATAAAACAAATAAAGAAGGAAAAGTTATAGCACGAAAACCTTCAAGTAATTTCTTTGTTGGTATGAAAGAGGCAGAGGCCGAGCGGCTGTATATAGAAATAACATTCCACTCCGTTTAGAATCAAACCATCACATTCACCAATCGAACGTAGGTGACCATGTTTGTCAGTACGATGTCCATACTGTTTTCTTTGTTATATAACGGATCTTGAATTTAAATAGTTTGTGTTACTACTGACCGTTCATGAAAAACTTTTTCTTCGTAATTTGATTCTATGACTCTATTTTGTGATACACATATTTGTATAGTTTAATTCTTTTTTTTATATAATATAACTGACTGTACATTTTAATGACTAGCTTTTGTGATACCACTTGAGCCATATTTTAATGATGCCTTTTAATTTAAATGACTCATTCAATACCACACCGATTGTACATTTTAATGCATCTTAGTGGTACCACTAAACGTTTAAATAACTTTGTCGCCACTTTGACACCACTGATCGTACAATAATTTATGTGTCTTTCTTGTAATATCACTGTCTGTAAATTAAAATGACACTTGTGGAATCACTGGCCGTACATTAAAATGACACTGTCTTTTAAAACCAGTGGCAACATTTTAATGATTCGAGAAACTATAGCCCGTACATTAAAATAGTTGTCTCTTGTGAAGCTTGTGGGTAAATATTGCAATACTAAGCTTGTGGTCCTACTGACAGGTAACTGTAATGACTGTGTTACGATACCAATATCAAGATATTAAGATGGTTTGTGATATCAATGGTTGTATATTAAATAAAACAAACATACCAGTCCTTGTCCATATCACAATCCCAAAAACAAAGTTAAACTTTGCAAACTGGCAAAATATGTGATACACGTGAACTTCCATCAAGGAAGTGAGGCCGGGTGCTCCGGAAGGGTAAGCACCTCCTGTTTAGCTAGCTACACCCGTCACGTGCAAGTCAATTTTGAGAATGAAAGGAACAAAGAACTATGGTAAGTCAAATATATCCAGTATAAGTTGGGATACAGTGACTACATACTTATCAACAATATTGTGATGACGGCCATAAAACTTTTTAAGGGCCCTGATTAGCCTAGGCTTGCAATGTCCTTGTGTCAACAATTTAATTGTAAGTAATTTGCTTCGTTGCAGAAAGTTCCCATAGTGGGAACAAGCTCTACCGTACCGTATTAACTGTGAAACATATACACCATACGCAGGAGAAGCAGGGATATTACTGCAAAGAAACGGAAAGTTGACAATAGAAAAATTGAAGTCATCACGTTTGTCGTATAGTTTCAGATGTAACTTTTCATGGGTGTCATAATTGAGGTATAAGTCCAAATATGAAGCAGAACATGGAGAATCTGTCGTGTCTTTTATTTCAAGCTCACTTGGATAGATGACATTCACATATTCTCCAAATTTGTGATTATTTAGAGAAAGAACGTCATCTATATATCTGTATGTGTAGTTGAATGATTTAGCGACAGTCTTTTTTCCAGATTTGACAAGGTTCTGTAAAAATTCTGATTCATATGAATAAAGAAACAAATCAGCAAGCAAAGGTGCACAGTTTGTGCCCATTGGTATACCGATTGTTTGTTGAAAGATAATATTGCCAAACACAACAAATATGTTGTCTATCAAAAACTCTAACATTTGTTGATTGTATCTTCAGTATATTTTTGTTTGCAGTCTGTATGGTGTTAATGAACTTCTATATGTGTTGTACTGTAGTAACCTGTCTGTTTAACATGGTCGTGTTCTTAATTGTGTTGATTGTGGTAGAACATTAAAGTGCATTGATAACTGCAATATTTTGTATTTTTTTCTGTATTTTCTATTGTCAACAAAATTATATCATCAGATCGTTCATCGATATATATATATATATATATATATATATATATATATATATATATATATATATATATATATATATATATATATATATATATATATATATATATATTCAGATAGGTGTTGTGTACCATAATTTAAAAAAAACAACTTTTTCTTGATTTTAGCTTAAGTGGAACTTTTTACGCATTCAAGAGCTTATCAATTTTTATATAACACAAACATGCCAATCCAAGTCCAAATCACAATAAAAGTAAAAAGGGGGAAAAAATTTAAAAACTTTTAAAACTGGCAAATTTAGTTACATATTAAACAAAAATACCTGTTTAATTTTGCTGTGCCAGATGTACACATTTCGGACAATCTTTCCCCATCAGTGATATTAGGGCCGATAGGTTTGATAGATTAAAAACAAACCTTAGTTTTAAATAAATTTCAAAACTTAAGACGGCTGAAAATTTTGCTAAATTGTATCTTTTCTGACAACGTTTCAGAAAATCATTTTTCATCAATGACACTAGGGCCGAAAAGTTTCAAAGATTAAAAACCCAAGCCAAACAGTTGAAAATAAATAAATCGAAAGTTCCAAAATTATATGAAGTAAAATCCGGCTAAGGAATGCTTTGCATAACTTTACTAATTGTTAAAATGTACAAGAATTGGGGTATAATTTTTAAAATTGTACCAACCCAATTACATCCGCTTTTAGTTTTTGTTAATTGTTATTCCAAAAAATATTGCACTATCCAGCTAAGGAATGCTATGCATGAGAAAACAAACTTCAGTTTTAAATAAATTTCAAAAATTAAGACGGCTGAACATTTTGCTAAATGGAATATTTTCTGACAGCACAAAGTACTGCCTACTGAGCTATTGATACCCTCGGGGAGTTTTACTCCACCAGCAGCGGTACCCGCTCAGGGGTAGTAATTATATAACCAATACCTGCTAAATTTTGATGTACTAGATGTGTATATTTCGTAAAATCAGTCCTCATTAAAACGAGTGTTTTAGGAGAATAAATTGAGCCATTCTTTAACAACCAATATGTGTTGTTGAATTAACCATAAAAGTTTTACTTGCTTTTGGGAATGTGATTTGGATAAAGACTAGTATGTTTGTGTTTAATTTATACCTTAATTTATATCATTTAGATTGAAAATGCTAAAAATGGAGTTTTAAGTATAACTGTTAAGTTTGCATATTTCGGTAAGCAACTCGGTGTTCGAGTTCACTTAAACTGAATATGGATCACATTTCTCAACGCCTCATCGACTCTCTGCCTTGAATTTTATCCTATTCGCGAGGTTTCCAGTATAAGAAAGTTTGTCAGTTAGCTTGCAGGCTCTTGGTATTACGGTCCCCTCCACCGTAATATAGCAATAGAGAATACAGTATTATTCTTTTATATATACATAGTCGGCGAGTATGTAATGTACTTGAGCGGTTTGGTGTGTATTAATGACTGTACATTAACAACCACCATCGTGTCTGTAAATAAGATTAATGTACCAGATATAAGAAAAAATCAAGTTAAACCTAAAACAACCAACCAACGCAAACACACACACACACACACGCACACACACACGTACACCACACAAGGCTATTTATAAAACGTATTTTGACTTCTGATTGTATAATTTAGAAACTGAAAAATATTTAATGACGTACTGCAGTTCTATTGCATGACTATGTTCCATTCCGCTTTATTTGATATGGTTCTTAAATACTCACATGCAAGTTTAAAAAATATTATAAAATAATGGTTTCCTTTTTAGGAAGAACCTACCCAAAAATCCTACAAGATATGTCATTCATAAACATTTAGAGGAGGCAAATAATAGATTTATTTTTATTGAATTTAAGAAAAATATCGTTACATGATATATTTCTGGTAAGGTAAGGGGAGATTGTTTATTGATTTATGCGCTGAGTTAATGACAACCAATAAAAAAAACCTGTGCAATTTTCTATTGTATTGATGATTATTCTTCAAACATCAGGATACGCAACATTGCCATGTCAGAAACAATTAACATATTTTCTTAACTGTGGTTAAGCTTTACAGCGTGTTTTGATGTAACGCAATTTTTGTTTCTCTTAAGTGTTGCACATAAATGCTTTGTGTATTCAATGATTATTATGTCATGATATATAAGGCAATACATATTCACACTGAACAGCTTAATAACATGTTATTGGTTCTAGCCAAAATAAGCAATTACATCATCTTAAAACGAAATCAAAACAAGGGATAAGAATATTACTGCATTATTAGATCAGCTTAGTGGTAGATCTTACGCCTTGAGAGCAGCAGATCGTTGGTTCGAACCCCGGGTAAGTGATACGGAAGTAATAAAAAACTGAGATACTTACATCCATGTCTCAGGTTCAACATTTAAAGTAAAGAGTATCGATTGGTCATTTAGGTGCCAGGTTAATGTGACTGTGGGATTGCGATGATTGTCTGTGGCGTAATGATTTGATACCAAAATAAAGTTAACTTTACTTTTATAAAAATAAAACACAAATTTACTAGTCCATGTCCAAATCACAATCCTTAAAAACAAAGTAAAAACTTTGAAAACTGGCAAATTTAATTATAAACGTGAACTTCCATCAAGAAAGTGAGACCGGGTGCTCGGGAAGGGTAGGCAACTCCTGTCTAGCTAGCTACAATCGACAGGTGCAAAGTCAATTTTGAGAATGAAAGGAACAAGGAACTATGGTAAGTCAAATATATCCAGTAAACATCTGGATACAGTGACTTTATACTTATCAACAATATTGTGATGACGACCATAAAACTTTTTAAGGGCCTTGATTAGCCTAGGCTTGCAGTATCCTTGAGTCAACAATTTGATTTTGTAGAAAATTCTCGTAGTGAGAACAAGCTCTACTATTACGTATTAACTGTAAAACATATACTCCATACGCAGGAGAAGCAGGAATATTACTGCAAAGAAACGGAAAGTTGACAATAGAAAAATTGAAGTCTTCACGTTTGTCGTATAGCTTCAGATGTAACCTTTCGTGTGTGTAATAATTAAAGTATAAGTCGAAACATGAAGCAGGGCATGAAAAATCCGTTGTTTCTTTTATTTCAAGTTCATATGGATAGGTGGCATTCACATATTCTCGAAATTAGGTATTATTTAGAGATAGAACGTCATCTATCTATCTGTATGTGTAGTTGAATGATTAAGCGACAGACTTTTCTCCAGATTTGACAAGGTTCTGTAAAAATTCTGATTCATATGAATAAAGAAACAAAATCAGCAAGCAAAGGTGAACAATTTGTGCCCATTTGTATACCAATTGTTTGTTGAAAAATTATATTGCCAAACACAAGAAATATGTTGTCTATAAAAACTCTAAAATTTTGTTGATGGTATCTTCAGTGTTTTTTGTTTGCAGGATGGTGTTTTACAAAATTACCAGAATCTCTGTTGAGCAATAGATATTTATATCTTAGTTAACCCTTTTTGTAAAAGAATGACAAAGGAATGATTTGTTTTAGACGTTCTTTCAATTTAGAATAAAGAATAGTGGTGTAAAGGTAGAAAAATGAAACGTTTTTATACTTGTTACCGAAGATAAAGTGTTAGAACCAAGATGGTCAAGTATTTGTTTTGGGAATCCACAGTTGGTTAATACCAGATGTAGAATAGACTTTTTGAATAAGTCAGACGGTCATCTTTGACGACTGTTAAAATTTATGTTAGAATTACTGATTATGATTTAGTAGTACATTTAGAGGAACCTGCTGTAAATCTTTCCTTGTATGGATTTTTGTGAAGTTTTCGGAATCCAATACAAGTTAGGAAGGTCAAATTCTTCGTATTTTTAATTGATACCGAAAGACTCAAAGAGTCCCCTTTCATTGGAAAGAACTTCATCTTTGGTAAAATTGGTTTTGGTATAAGTAGGATTCTCCGATATACTATTTAAACCAAGCTCCTTAATAAGACATTCAACATAGAATTTCTTACAAACAAAATATTATTGTGAAGCTTTATCTAATAATTAAGGTTTTATCTGCAACATTCAAGTATCTTTTCAAATTCTATTTAAATCTTTAAATAAAATACCTGTTTGATTTTGTCACCAATGACACAAGGACCGAAAATATTGATAAATAAAAAAGATAATCCAAATATTTAAAAACTAATGAATCCAGATTCAATGAATCGAAATCCAGCTAAAGAATACTATTTGTGTGAGAACAAACCTTGGTAAAAATTTAGCCACATGGTACATTTTCTGACTGCACAAAACTTGATTTCGTTAACCGATTTCAAAGGAGGTGATTTTAAAGAAAAACGGAAAAATAGCACTCCAAATTAAAAAAACAGTAAAAATTTGTTCACAAAACAATCTGGAAAAAAATCAATTAAAAATGTTTGATGGAGGATGCAAATTGAATTACAATTAGCCAAGGATGTTCCAAAAAAAGTTAGCAGAAATGAATGAGTGATTCAGGAAAAAAAGGCTTGTATTTAATGTACACATTTTTCTCTGTGTCATTAATTTCGAAATAAACAAACGATTTAGTGTTCATAAAACATATTCTTACACCAATTGTACGTGGTTCTGATTACACTTCAATCTTAAACAAGAGGAACGTTGTTGTCAATCGTTACCAAGAAGTGTTCTAATAAAAATTTAAGACACCCTTTTAATGCTTATTTTAATTGCGTTTTTGCCTATATTACTATTTTGCCAAACTAAACTCAACACACACACACACACACACACACACACACACACGCGCGCGCGCGTATACATATATATATATATATATATATATATATATATATATATATATATATATATATATATATATATATATATATATAAATATATATATATAAATATATATATATATTCAAAGAAATTTCTCGAATAGCGATTGGTTAACTTGCCTGTTCCATGGAACTATGTTCGTAAATCTGCCGGGGTACATAAACGCACACGACATTTAGCGGCATAACGAAAGTAACTCTTACATTGTGTCATTTGGTTACAGTAAACAAACATGGCGACGCCAAGGTTCGCAAGTCACTAAGAAAATGAAATTAAAGTTAAAAGAGCGAAACCAGTGCCATCATATACCAACAAAAGTAATCGATCGGCGTCAAAAACTCTCAATGAGTATTTATATGAAAAAAAAAATCAGAATCCGAATATACAATGTTAGTAAATGCGTAGGGTACATTATATGTTTTTCGCTGATATGAAATATTTAAAGGGTGACAATATGTTATACAGGTATTTTGC
This sequence comes from Tegillarca granosa, assembly GCA_029721355.1. Taxonomy (NCBI): domain Eukaryota; kingdom Metazoa; phylum Mollusca; class Bivalvia; order Arcoida; family Arcidae; genus Tegillarca; species Tegillarca granosa. The sequence continues at coordinate 38,825,625 of CM056605.1, forward strand.
AGGTTACACAGCCACATGTACCCTGTCAAACACCTGTATTACTTTATATATTTATATATACGCACACAAATACACACACACACACACACACACACACACACACACATATTTATATATATATATATGTGTGTGGGTATGTGTGTTTTCGCTTTAGAATTTCTCTTGTCACAATATCTTTTAAGTACTTTATTTAAACTCTGTAATACAATTTTCATCAAAACACCTCCCGGTAACGAATTATGTTGACAATACTGTTCCTCTTGTTCTTCTATATGGAACGAACGTAAAGAAATATTTCGCGTTTCCAAGAAACGGATTTTAATCAATTCGAAATGCAACCCTTAAGAAGAACCTTTCTTGTGTAAAAATCTCTACATTTCTTCATGAAACACAATTTCAATAAATTTAATGCAATTATCATATGAGATGCCTAATAACACACTGAGGGAATAATGTTTTAAGCCATTTCCGCATTTCCCATCTAGAAAATGTAAACGATAGAACAGTATCAATAAGATTTTCAATTTTCAAAACTTAAAACGAAAAAGATACTGTTAAACTGATTAGAACCAGTTGTATTACAAAAATATTGTATATGAAAATGGATATGGTAAAATATTTCATCTATTGAAACATTTTATTTCCAAGAGAAACTCTAAATTTGTACTTTTGTCTTATGTAATAGGCTTTTGTACTTTTGCACAGAAAATGTTTTGCACTAACAAATTCTTAAATGCTGTAAGAGCAATCAGGTAATACTTGTTCAGTTTTCTACTGTCAATGCAACGTAGCCTATACTTTAACGATGTCTAATAAATTTTCTCTAATTCTGTTTAAGGCTTGGAAAAAACTTGTAATAAATCTGGTTACATTTTCTCTTACAGAAACCTTAGTTGTGGTGCGTTTTGTGTTACGAAGGCTGTTGCGAAGAACATTTTTTGCAGTCACAATTGTTTTTTGAGACGAATCACTTCACGCATGTTAAGATCTATAAAATTACACATTAACTGTCAATGTAACATGGCCTAGATTTATAGCGGTATCTTATCAATTTCGTCTATCAATAATTCTATTGAAGTCTTACAAAAAGTATTTAAATTATGTTTTGCCAGGGTAAAGTAACGGTTAGCCAATGGCCAAGTTCAGTCTATATTTATTTCGTGACTAAGATTTTCCTTTACTGAAATCTGCAAATTTAAATCTTAATAGCTTTATTAATTGTTAAAATGTACAAGAATTGGAGTGTTATTTTTAAAATTGTACCAATCAAATTACATCTGTTTTTAGTTTTTGTTAATTGTTATTTCAAAATAGATTGCAAAATTTTGACAAATGTAGAGTATAAGAAAAGCCGGGTGCTCCGGAAGCATCTATTATCTAGCAACCTATAACCACTGCGTACAATATCGAATTTGAAAATGAAAGAAAACACGGAACTATGACGTCAAATACATATAAAGTTTAAGTTTGAACTTCAAACTTATCAACAATATTGTGATTATCAAACCCACATAAACTAAAAACTAAAAGTTTTATTTCATCAAAATATAAACAAACCTTTTATTTAAAATATATAATTGATAAAAATATAAATGTAACAGATAATGTACTATAATTGTTTTACAGAAAAAGTACAAGAATTGAGAATCTATTTTTTTTTATTTTCTATAAAGGAATTAATTGCTCTAGGTTAACTAAAAATAATTAAACCGCTTTATTGAAACAACTAAGTGTAGCTTAAGTATACTTATTTTTAAATAATAATGTTATTTTTTTTATTTTAAGAGGGTATAAATTTGCAAAATCAATAAAAAGCTGTTGTTTAGCAAATTGAACGATTATGTAATAAACGAACATCATATACATGTATTATCATCAGCAAATTAAAACACAAAATTCCACCATAGTCTTTAAATTATTAATCATTACACTTATTATGATCACCCAGAGAAAAATATTTGATACCAATCGAAAGTTTAAATACATATAATATGTATATTTTGTACGTCATCGTTACAGATGTAAAGTCAACATTGAGTCAAGGACACTTTCTTAAATACATTGTATTGATCATTTTTCTGTTACCCGGATTTAACAAGCAAGCTTTTTTGACTGGTTCTCTAAAACAAACACATATCTTTATTATATTATCTATTTATACATATTTCTTAAAGCTGCATTAAGTTTTTCAATTTTCTTTCTTTTTTCTGACCTTTTTGGCAGTCTAAATTTATGTAATTTATTTAAAACTCAGGTTTGTTTCTTAGCTGGATTTTGATTTATATAATTTGGATTCACTTATTTGTCAAATATTTAGGTTATCTTATTTAATTATCAACTTTTTCGGCCAATAGTGTCACAAATTAAACAGGTATTTTTGTTAAAATGTTGACAATGATTTCGACAAATAATTTTTCAACCAACCGCGTTAAATGACATTGATCACATGACTTGCTAAGAAATATACATGTGGCTTCATTTGTCTGGCTGTATCACTGTGAACAAGTTTGTCGTAAGGTGAAGCATTTTAAGTCTCTCGAGATCAAAAAAGAATAATACAGATAAAAAAGAGCGAAATGTGTATGAGACGATATGACTGCCTTTGAGGCATTACTCAATTCGCTTTACACGGCGAAATGAGCTTCAGCATTATAACATCATTTCAAGACAGTAATCAATGAATATAGACACACACTTTGACTTTTGCACCTTCGTTATCTAACGTGTTGGAAATTGCATATGATGGTTGCAATATTGACAGCTTCATTTAGAGTGGGATTATTTATTTATATTTCTGCCTTTTCAAAATGTAAACATGACAGCTAATTATAAAAAGCTTAACCTGAACACAGAGCTAAAATAACCAATTACTGCTTGTATGACATTTTATTGTCAATTAATTTTGTATTCTATTCGAATTCAATGTCCGTTTAATGAGAGACTCTTAATATAATAAAACATAATAATACTCTTTATTGCTCAAACTCGGTTACAAACACAAACGGTAATATAGAAACATGATCAATATTTAATCAATATTAAATGTTATTTATCTGATATATTTAAAGGTATTTTTAAAGCTGCATTAAGTTTTTTCTAGTAAAAAAATAAAACGGTGCTGATCCACTTAATGATGTTCCTAATGAACAATGTTTCATTTGGTTCAACGATGAAAGGATGAATAAATAAATATAGAAATAGAATCTAATTTAGAACATGGTTACTTCATAAGAATCCGGGTAATTTAAACACAACTTACAAAACGGTGAAATACGATAAATTAAACACAGAATTTTATTGAATTTGTCATTTGTGACTTTCTATGGGATAAAAACACCATTGCGAATATATTTAGATATTAATGACGGGCAATTGATGCAATTTGTCATGTTTCCCCTTTTATTCATTCGAATCTGTACATCCGTGCGCATGCTGCAAGCTTTATTATTAATAATATTAGCAATTAAGCCATCTCTGAGGCACGGTAATCAATTTTCTTTTGTTAATTATAACAGCAGATCACGAACAAAAAGATAACAATATTTGAGTTGCAGATAGCTCATCATCGTAATAGCTATTCCACTTAAGACATGAAGGGACTTCTTAAACAACGACACACTTTATTGAATTAAATCAAACACACGTGTAGCTTACGGAATTTCACTTTTAAAATTTTGTTCCATGTTGTTTCAAAACAATTGTTTCTGTGGTAGCATTCATTTTTGATAATTTTCATATTGTAATTAACTTACAAGTTGACTTTTCATGTAAACGTGACTGGCGTAATCAGTTTCACAATCATTTCTTGACTAAGTTTTTCCTTCACTTAAATTCAGCAAATTTCGGTAATCTCGTTATCATTTACAAATAAACATTTATGAAAAAAAACTAAATATACAGATTTTACAATCTTTGGGTGATATTCAAAATGGCAGCACAAATTCTTGCATATCTAAACAACTTGCCAAATTATTCAGATTTGCCAGATTTAAGTTAAGGAAAATCTTTTTAAGGAATGTTCGTGACATTGGGGTCTGTATGAACTTTATACAAAAAATTGACTTAGAAATTTCATAGGTTTATTGGTTGATTATTTAGCAATTGCACCCACCGTTTTAAAGTGATATTTATTGTCAATATAAATGCAAAAGTTTCAAAAACAAACTGAATAACTCGTAAAAATTCTTGTAAAATCTCGTAAATGCACTTTGTAGCCTTGTCTGATGCCATGTTTGTTTACCTGTGATTTTTAGTTTCAGATGGTGTATTGCATTATTTGTCCTCATACTCGGAGTCGCATTACTTTTGTGATTTATGGTGTATAAATGCAAAAGCTCTCAGTCTGGGAGAATTGAGAATTTCACACGGCCAATGAAAATATACAAAAACTAACACCTATATAACAACAAACTATCTATTGAGACTACTATGCTGTAGTCGTTTTTGGTGTTTTTAGCTTCATATATTTCAACTTAAAAGAACATCTACACTAGGACACGAATTGAACAGTATAATATTTTGTCAATTTTATTTAATTTCATTAAATTTTAAATCAGAAATTTTTAAATCTAATTTTCAAGTTTAATTTCTGTAAAAGAATGTGTTTAATAGTTTAGGTTAAGAGAGATCTTGATGAACCGTCATTAATTAATTACTTGTGATTATAACAATTTAACTTAGTGCTTCAGTTAACTGAAATTTAGATTTAAGAACAATGTGAATTAGTGACGGATTATGGATTATAAAAGGCTATTAGGGGACAGGATGGATAAAGGAACAAATACCTAATTTTTATTGTGCTTTTAATATGATAAAATTATTGTTACTAATTGTTTATGCTAACAAATTGTTTGGCAGTTTGAGTCGAACGTTTGAACCGACAAGAATTAGCTTTAGATCAGATAAAAAATTGTTGAAATTGGTTTGCATATACGTATAATTTTGCATTTAGCAGTAATGAGGTTTAAGAGATAATAAACTCAATAATTGAAATTTAAGGTTAAGAGAACCTTAATGAAATGTATGCCAAAATATCGGCATAATATCTCGTAAAACTATATATATTAAGCTAGACCAATGTTTGACGGCATCCCTTTAACAAAAAGGGCCTCTGTTCAAGAACAAACTGTTTATAAATTCAATTTATTTTAGAAGTGTCTTTATATATAGATATTACTTTATAAATGTACATGTTTATGTTTTCTTTGCCCCGGTTTCACCAGAGTTCCGTAGCTAAGATTTATCTGAACTTAAATTTTGCAAATTTTGGCAATCTTTTATAACGTTCAAACTTTAAATAGAATTTTTTGAGTTAACTAAATGTAAATGTTATAAGGGTGAAATGATGCCGTATTTAAGGAAGTGAGGCCTGGTGCTCCGGAAGGGTAAAATGACAACTTAAATTCATGTATATCTTAACAATTACCAAAATAAATGACACAGATACCAGTTTAATTTTGATGTGCCAGATGTGCACATTTCGGAAATTCATTCCTCATCAGTGACACTTAGACCGAAAAGTTTGATAAATAAAAAACATCAGCCAAACAGTTGAAAATGATGAATCTAAATTTCCAAAATAAAATAAATCCAAATCCAGCTAAGGAAAGCTTTGCATGGGGGAACAAACCTTAGTTTTAAATAAATTTCAAATTTTAGACGGCTGAAAATTTTGCTAAATGGTACATTTTCTGACAGCACAAAGTACTGCCTACTGAGTTACGGATACCCTCGGGGAGTTTTACTTATTTTTTAAATAAGATTTTAAATTTTCATGATTTAAGAAAAATCGAAGTTAAGAAGGGACTGGAGCCTGTACTTTTACTTGGATCAAAGATATAAATATAAAACTCGATCTACGGCTAGACATTGCGTGACTGTACTAATCTTATATTAAATCATAAAGAACACTTACTATTATATAAAGCTGGCAGTGTGAATCTTTACATTAACATCTAGATAGTTTCCAACTCTTTTTCATAACCTTGTCTTGATTTTTTATCTATGAAGAAGTAATAACATTTTTGGAATTACTAAATCTATCGTGCACAAAGCAATTTTATTACATTTCCGTATAGACATATTTTCTTCAAAAAAGCCAATGAATTTATGTAATTGAATTTGAAAAAAAAAAATCTCAAAGAACGACGAATTTCTTTTATTTCTTTTATTCATTTCCCTTGGGTTTAAATTAGAAAAAAGGCTATTATCTTGCTGAACATCTAGTTTTGTGGTTTGTTTTACATATGAATAAACTCCTTTTTTAATAAACATAATTTCAAATTTTAAAATCGTGTTTATGTCTTGGAAAGCAAATAACAAGCTTTGAACAGATAGGTTCAGAGTAATAAAAGTTTGATTAACGTAAGAAAAAAAAGCAACGCGTGTACTTAGCAACATCATATACAATCAAAGACATGACAATATATAAGTATGGTAAAAAGCGGAACGAGACAACATAACAACCCAAGATAGTTACTTAGCAGCGTAAAATACAACCAAGTACGTGATAAAATATAAGTATGATAAAAAGCAAAACGAGACAACAGATCAACCCAAGACAGTTACTTAGCAGCGTAAAATACAACCAAGTACGTGATAAAATATAAGTATGTTAAAAGCAAAACGAGACAACATAACAACCAAAGACAGGTACTTAGCAACGTCATATACAATCAAGTACGTGATAAAATATTAGTATGATAAAAAGCAAAACGAGACAACATAACAACGCAAGACAGTTACTTAGCAACGTCATATATAACCAAGTACGTGATAAAATATAAGTATGGTAAAAAGCAAAACGAGACAACATAACAACCCAAGACAGGTACTTAGCAACGTCATATACAATCAAGTACGTGATAAAATATTAGTATGATAAAAAGCAAAACGAGACAACATAACAACGCAAGACAGTTACTTAGCAACGTCTATATAACCAAGTACGTGATAAAATATAAGTATGGTAAAAAGCAAAACGAGACAACATAACAACCCAAGACAGGTACTTAGCAACGTCATATACAATCAAGTACGTGATAAAATATTAGTATGATAAAAAGCAAAACGAGACAACATAACAACGCAAGACAGTTACTTAGCAACGTCATATATAACCAAGTATGTGATAAAATATAAGTATGATAAAAAGCAAAACGAGACAACATAACAACCCAAGACATGTACTTAGCAACATCATATACAATCAAGTACGTGATCAAATATAAGTATGATAAAAAACAAAACGAGACAACATAACAACCCAAGACAGGTACTTAGCAACATCATATACAATCAAAGACATGACAAAATACAAGTTTGATAAAAAGCAAAATAATACAACAAAACATCTCAAGAAAAGACAAATATATAATGATATATAATGACACCACTTATTATGAACTGGCACTGGAGTGAATGTCCAGCAAAGTGGCTATAGGGTAAAATAAGAAAGTTCTCAGCCATCTAACTTATTTTACAATTAGTGGACCACGCATATCTAAAATAGCTAAATTAGTCTGATAAGTATTTCTATGTTTAAAATATCGGCCGAAAACAATCTTTGCGAGTTAGTTTTCGTTTTGAATTTTCGACAACAATTGCGGTCATAACCCTGCTGAATCTTCATGGTCCTGCCTGTGATAGATTGTTTTTTTCCATTTAAATATTTTTCAGCTGCAAATTAGTTAGTTAGTTTTATATCAAGGAAGTTATTTTTAACGCTTTATATCAAATTGTGGGTTTTGTCTTTTGGTGTGAAAATAAATGTGAAATAACTTTTTTAACTTACATGATCACTAGATTCAGAACCCCCCCCCCCCCCAATGATTTTATTGAATTTGTTTTTGTTACAATTTTACGGCAATCAAAAAGTGTGTTAAATCATGTTGTGTCTAGATATGCTACAAGCTTAAGCAGGGATGTACAAAAATGATATTGCAAGGCATTTTGGCTGTTATCAAACATATTGTAGGCTTTTAGTGAGAGGCCATTGCCAATATATTCGAGACCAACGCTTATCTGAGCGTTTGCGTTAACGTCACATTGGCAGTAAGTCACATACGGCTTGTCTATCTTAGCATTCGATTAAAAAAATGCCCGCACTTTCCCAAACTTTCTCAAACTTTGGTTTGAGATTAATCAGCCCGGTTCTGTCTGAGAAGATTGTGTCAGCATTTGTCAGTGTAATCTAAAGTCATTTCAGACATTTTATTTTAATGCGTATGTTAATTACTGACGTCTAAAACATTTATTTCATAAAAATTCGTACATTACCATAGTAACACATTAAACACAACTTATGACGAAGAAAAAGAAGTATGATGATGATGATCATCATCATGATGATGATGATGTTGTTGTTGTTGATGATGATGATGATGATTGCTCAACGCAAACAATTGAATGGTAAAGGAATATTAGGAAAAACTGGGGTGGTCCGAGAAAAACAGTGTTACCTTCTGCAAGTAACAGAAAAACTTTCTCATAGCAGGATCTGTCTGGCTACAGATACTTAGATGGCTACATTAGAAAAAAATCTTACAGAAAACAATTTGAAATTCATCTTAAAACATTTTAGAATAATCATCAGCATGTAAAATTCCAAATTAGTATTGATAATTAAAAAAAGATAAAATTATGGATTTTCATTGATATTTAACATAATCCGTTGCAACAAAGCTTTTTCTGTAAAGACCTACTTTCTACCGATGAGTAGGCAACTGTCATTCTAAAGCATTTGTCTTCCGTTTTAAAGCAATTGTTCTAATTTGACGAGGACGAAGACAAATTTTAATGAGTTCGTCTGCTGTTTATTTTACCTTTTTTTCAATTTAGTAAAGTAAAGCATGATAAACTTATTAGTCCTTTTGTTGAATCAAGCCTCAGGCAATGTTAAAACGGATCCCAATTTTACTTTAAGTTTTAAAGCTTCATAAGTTTACCTATTATTGAATTCTATGAATATTTTTATCAATATAAACTTACTGTCAAAACGATCTGTTCGATTAATTTTTTAAGGTCACTCTTATTAGCGAATAATAAATAAGAGCACATAAGAAATGGAAATCCTCAAAGCTTGGGGCAACTCGATAAAATGTTATTCAGCTTGGAGCATGCGCGGTAGTTATACTTTTATGTAAACAATGGCAGTCAGCAGAAGGAAAACGTGTTCGTGCAAGAGCGACAACAGATTCTGCAAAGACGAGAAAAAGGGCCAACAGGGACAAACTGACTCTAAGGATTCAAATTGGCCAGAGCTTAGATGAAAATTGGCTGTAAATAAAACAGCAGTTTGGCTTGGATATGCACGACACGTGATGCATTATCTTGAACACATGTTAGTTTGCTGTGTTGTTGACGTTACCTCGTTTTCGATACAGAATCATATGATCAGTGTTCTAAATAAGATATTTGATAGATCAAATTAGCAGTAGGTTTCCCCTTGAATTTCAACGTAAGTAAAGGTTTCATCGTGGAACCAAGTATTTTATTTTCATAAGAGGCATAGTTAAGAAAAAAAGCTCCGTTTTAATATTATGCATTGGAAAACTCGATGCAGGTTTCACATCATTTGTTCCTTTTTGGGCTGGGTGACCGAGTGATCTAACGAGCGCAGACTGGTCGTGCAGTGCCTCCCAACTCCTAGGTTCGAATCCCAATTGGCCAATCCGAGAACGTTTGTCCGTTTGCTTGCCAAAGATCATTGGTTTTCTCCAAGTACTCCGTTTTCCCTACCATTCCATAACTGATCGCCTTGATATAAGTGACTGAATTGTGACATAGGCAAAACAACACTACTCCACTTATTCGTTTCTTTAGATAATATATCTAGTAATGTCAGAAGCAAACTACTTTTCAAGCTTTTGAGCTTTCGCCTTCTGGTGTAAAAAAAACTTGAGGACAATAATTATTGTTGATTAATTACGTTTGTAATTAATTAATTAATTAAAAAATGAACTTGCTTACCATCCTGTTAAATTCCTAAAAAAGTCTATCAACTTAACTTGCACTAATGTGTAGCTTTACATAGAAATCCTTTAAATGTACGTTTGATAAATGTTTAGTTCAAGATAATCGTTATATCAGTTTTTATTTTCGTTTTTATAACATCAGTGTGTCTATAATACTATTTGTTAAAGAATATACGAAAATAAAATGCATTAATACTTTTTATCGCAGCCTCGTGCAAATTTGACTGATTTTCCTTTATTTTTATTTTTTTTTTTTTTTTTTTTTTTTTTTGGACAAATAGGGATAATCACTAAATCCACAAAATTAAATGTCTCGATTGGTTAATTTTTGATCGAGTAAAAAATTACTTTAACATAAACTTTCACATTTTGACCTACCGCCGCCTACGACACCGGAAAAATAACACCTAAGTCTCATCTAATGGCAATGCAAGGCTCGACAAAAAGTCCAAAATTAGTGTCTCATAAGTCAAAATGGTTGGGAGTGAAAATATTGTATGATTTATAATTAAATGCTTTATTGCATTGATTACTTGTGACACTTTAATTAAATAAATACTGTTATTATTATCATACTATACGACATAGTCATTTAAGATGATGAACGAATCTTTAACATGTTACATACATGAAAACATTTTCATCCACGCTTGAGCGATAAATTTTGCATAAATGTATTACGCCACATCTCATTAATTAATTCCGAAGTTTTACAATGATATATCACAAGATATTTTAAATAATTTACCATCGTTGATACAATGTTGTAATACATATATTTAACATGCATGGAAAGTTTTATAGATGAATAACGTTTAAGGTTTACTAGTGCTTGAACTTTAACTCCTTTCTATATTTCGAAACAGTTAAAAACATAACAGTAAAAAAAATCCATTTGCTTTATCATTATGAAATATTGCATTATGAAATAGATAGTAGGAGTGTACTGTTGTTATATAGATATAACATGGACATTATTACTGTGTTTATCATTTTAGGGGTGTACGACCTACCTACCTACTTTCTTAGATAAACACATTACTTTAATCCACTTTATATACACTGTGTAAAATGCTACGCTTTTGTATACTGTGTGCATTTTGTGTGTCTTTTAACAGCGTTCTAATTGTCGGACAGACAGATGGACTCACGGATAAACACAATCAAGGTATGATATTATACGTTGTTACTATCTTTAGTTCACTTAACATAACAACCTAAACTTTTCTTTTAGTGGGAATAATCGATTACAAAACTTTTTCAGATATGTATCGGGTGGTTAGAACTGACCTTTTAAATGTTGGCCGTATACACACCGGTTGTAGTTGTAAGCCGTTTAGTTTCGTGAACATAAAACTCATCTTTTACTGAAAACCACGATTAAGAAATGCAAAGAAACAAACTGCCATCGCAAAGCAATTATAAAAGTTATAAAATAAAAGGAAGCGGTAGCGGTAGTTTAATGAATATTATAAACACACGTGTGGATTTTTGAAGAAAAAAAAAAATAAATAAAAATAAAAAAAATTGATAGCCATTAAAAAAATATGACAAGGGAGATTATCCTTCTAAGTAGCTTCAGTAATATTTTATGAGAAAAAAAGAAAAAAAATAAAGAAAGAAAGAAAGAAAGAAAAAAGAAAGAAAGAAAATCACTTTACCATCTCCATTAAGGATAATAGTAAAATAATCATAATTGTAAGCACTTTAATACCTGTAAAGTAGGTTAAAGAGGGGCACTTTAAAATAAAAACACGCCCGCGTTTCAGGAAGCTTACCTTGGAAAAAAAAAACTTAATTTTCCTTAATCCTTTTCACATGACCGTTCTAAATTTAGGAATGTTTATAACTATTTCCCTAACTTAGGACAAGTAAATAGTTGACTTAAAAACAGAACTGATATTGCCTGGTGCTTATACCTGCAAGCTACGGACGACATATTCGACGAGAGTCTTTGTTCAGTGACAGAAACAACCCACTAGATTAAATGGATGATGAAGACATCATTCAAAGTCCTGTCATTTTAGAAGCTGTGCAATTTATTAAACCATGATCTTGAGAGACCAACATTGAGTTCAGTTTTTAGCGGTAACACAAGGTTTTGACCGCCCTAAGATTTTGCATCTGGTAGTTTCTATGCAATTACTGGAGATTCCCATGAGAGATATGTAAAGCATGTGTTTTAAGAATAGTGTTCACTAATGCAATAAGCGAAATATCTTAAAATTACATAAAAATACCAAGTATGGAAAATAAAATAATAACAGTAATGCGAAGCTTATATAGCATGTTGAAGTTTTCTTATGTACTTTCTGCAGTTTATCCCGGATTTCAATGTACCATTTTGCAAAATTTTTAGCCGTCTGAATTTTTGAAATTTATTCAAAACTAAGGTTTGTTCCCTTTTGCACAGCATTCCTTAGCTGAATTTAGATTCATATATTTTTAAAATTTGTATTCATTAATTCTTTGACCTTATGTTTTTTATCAATCAAACTTTTCGGTCCCTAATGTCACCGATAAGGAATTATTTTCTGAAATGTGCACATACGGCACATCAAAATTTAACAGATATTTTGGTTATATATTCACCGGTATTTTTTTTCAATCTGCTTAAAAAAAAATCATAATGATGATTATAACATCTTATTCAGCTAGAACGTTGTTTTTTATATTTAATCACCACGTGTTATCTTAGGTAATATTTGAAACATGGTTGATTCCATTTAGCTTTTTTGTTTCACATTTGAATGACGCGGAGAAGTCAATTAAATTAACAACAGTTAATTTTTTTTTCCATTTTAGTTGAAAAAAATTAAGGGGTTCCTGGTACGTTCTTATTACAAAGTGTCAGGAATCTTATCCTAATGTTTAGGCTCAACTGGCAATAGCCCGCTGAGCTTATGGCATGGCGAAGCGTGCGTGCGTGCGTGCGTGCGTAAACTTTAATCTTCTCCTCTGAAACTACTGAACCAATTTTAACCTAATTTGGTATGAAAGGTCCCTAGGTAATGTAGATTAAAGTTTGCACAAGTCAACTTCCTGCGGCATCCAAGATGGCCGCCGTTACTATTAATAGCAAAAAGTGATAGATGGCTGATACACGTTTATTTATCAACCGATTTAGTTCAAACTTGGTATATAGAAAGTAGATGCATAGCCATTTAACATATATAACGTGTTTTTCAGAAACAATTTTTATTGCGTCGCTATTAGCAGAATATTCAAACAAGGTGCTATATTTAGCCAATTCTTTGAAAATCTTCTCCTCAGAAACTACTGGACCTATTTGAACCTAATTTGGTGTGTAAGGTCCCTAGGTGATGGAGATTTAATTTTGCACAAATCAACTTCCTGCGGCATCCCAGATGGCAGCCGTTACTATAAATAGCAAAAAGTGATAAATGGCTGATACACGTTTATTTATCAACCGATTAAATTCAAACTTGGTATATAGAAAGAGGATGCCTAGCCATTTAACATATTTAACGGGTTTTTTTAGAAACATTTTTATGGGGTCGCTATTAGCAGAATATTCAAATAAGGTGCTATATTTAGCCAATTCCTTGAAAATCTTCTCAGAAACTACTGGTTCTATTTGAACCTAATTTGGTGTGTAAGGTCCCTAGGTGATGCAGATAAGAGTTTGCACAAATCAATCACATTTATATATCATACAATTTGGTTCAAATTTTGTATGAGGACAGTAGATGTATAACCATTACACACACATATATTTTTTTCTGAAACATTTTAGCTCAGCTGGCAATAGCTAGCGGCATGGCTGTCTGAAATTCGCATGCAAATAAAGTGCCAGTTGGCGAAACAGGCCCTTTTGGACTTCTTGTATTATAATAACATCAGTTTTTCCAAACATGCATAGGGCACATTCGTGAAACGCAAGAATTTGACCTTTTGCATTTCCTAACTTTCCCTACGTTAACATGACATAATCCAAACCAAAGCAACCAAACATACAACAATATCCAAACCAAAGCAACCAATAAAACGAAATTATCCAAGACATTGCAACCAATAACACGAAATAATCCAAGTACAAAGCAACCAATAAAACGAAATAATCCAAGGCAATGCAACCAATAACACGGAATAATCCAAGCCGATGTTTAGTTTAATAAATGTGGTTTATTTGCATGTAAAAGTAAATAGAATGATCAAAACCTGTATTATCTCCCTTTAGGTTGGAGATCTTAATGTAATCGATCAGACCATCCAGACACAAAGTGTTCTTCACCAGAATGCACAAAATGTTCTTCACCAATGCACTAGACGTTCTCTAGCGATTGATAAAAGATAAAATGTTTTGTTTTTCCTTTGCAGATGTCCTAAATTGTAAGAATTGTAACCGTGGCTGTGATTATACTACAGGATTATGCAACGGTGTTTGTACAGATGGTTTCTATGGAGACTACTGTAACAATACGTGTCCAATAAATTGTTACATACGTTGTAACAAAACGACTGGCGATTGCACCAGCTGTAAAACAGGGTTTACGGGTTTGACTTGTAACGACAAATGTTCCTCAAACTGTTATGCTGGATGTAAACAGAATGGAACTTGTTTCGGCTGCACAAGGTATTGGTATGGTAAAAATTGTAATGAAACTTGCCCATCGGGTTGTAATCTTGGATGCAATTTTGACACTGGTAACTGTGATTATGGATGTAAAGACGGAAAATGGGGACATGTTTGCAACGAAACCTGTGCTACACACTGTGAAGGTGCATGTACACAAGGAGGTCGCTGTTATAAATGTAAATCCGGTTATGGCGGCGACAGATGTGAACACAAATGCCATGATCCCAATTGCAGGTATTGTACTATTTATGATTCCGAGGAAGGTGGAGATAGCTGTTATCAATGTGTAGACGGTTGGACCGGAAGAAATTGCAGTCAAAAGTGTCCAGAACATTGTCGAACCGGAAAATGTGACCTTTTGTACAGATCTTGCGATTGTGAACCTGGTTGGTTTGGAGATGACTGCAGTCATGCTTGTTTTAATAACTGTCTTGATTGTAAGGATAACATGACGTGTAAAACATGTAAAGATGGTTTCTATGGTGAAAAATGTCAACTTGAATGCAAAATCGGTTGTTCCAAGTGTTCTAGAAGTGGAAATGAGTGTTTTAAATGCGACAATGACCACTATGGTTCTGATTGTAAATGTTCATTTTCAGAGTGTTCGAAGAACGTCAGCAACACATGTGTTTCATGTAAAAACAGCTCATGGTTCCCAAAAGATTTAGGCTGCTGTCCTGTAAGCACCCATTGTAAAGGAGGTACTTCTCATTTTCAAAATGGCACCTGTTCAGATGGTTGTACATCCGGATATTATGGAAATGACTGTTTATCAAAATGCAGTACTCATTGTGCTGGAAACGGTACCGTTTGTAACAGTACTTCTGGTAACTGCCCCGCGGGTTGTGATAAAGACTGGTACTCTTCGCGCTGTGATAAAAGTTGCAGCTGGAACTTTCCGCATTGCAAGGCATGTGATTTTTCAAGATATGGCGTATTTTACTGTGATACATGCGAGTTTGGATACTACAAACCTTCTCAATTTAGTGAGTGTGAAAAGTGTGAAAATTGTCTCCATGACAATTGTAGCAAAACATCCGGGCACTGTATTGACGGATGTGTTCACGGATGGTTTAAATATTTTGACGACACATGTGATAACAAGTGTATAGATTGTTTTGGTTTGGCTTGTAACGACACCGGTGGTAAATGTTTAAATGGCTGTGTTAAAGGAAAATACGGACAGTATTGCGGTCTTAATTGTCCATCTAATTGCCTAAATAATACTTGTGAGCAATCCGGGACTTGTTCTTTGGGATGTAATTCAGGGTATTATGGTGACAGGTGTTATTTTGGATGTGGACGTTGTCTTGGCGATGTATGTTTGGATAGAAATGGGACGTGTAGAGGTTAGTTGTAATATATTAATATATTAATAGAAATAATGAGTAAATATAGATATTACGAATATCATTTGACTAGAAATGCCCATTAGAAAGATTACAATTGACACCTGTTGTTTATAACGTCTGCATCACTATACTTTGACCCTGTTCCGGCATTAGTTCAAACGCTTTCGGATATTCCTGAAGCTGAAAATGATATGATATGATATGATATGATATATATATATATATATATATATATATATATATATATATATATATATATATATATATATATATATATATGAAATTGATAGAAGTCAATACTTTGTTATGTTAAATATGTTAGTTTTGATAGCGTTTTAAATTTTCACTTACTTTTTGATTAAGCTTTCTGAGCTTTGTATAATCAGGCCTGATACATAAATCATTTAATATCACTAAGTCAGAAATCATAGATATCTTTAATTTTGATAACATTATGAATTTTTACTGACAATTTAGTTAAATGAACGGAACTTCAAACAACCGGGCCTTGCTTAGTTTTTCTTCAATCAGAATATGCAGTAACACTGATTTTTTTTTTTTATTATTTGAAGATGTTTTTTTTTCTCAAACTATTTAGAATACTAAAAAGAAGAAAAAAGATAGGCTTATAAAGAAATTACTTTTACTTAGTTTGGTTTGAATTGTTTAGTTTTTTCAGTCATAAACTTCAGAACCAAACTTTATGTATTTAGATCATTGACTAATTACCCTTTTTGTTTGCTTCGGGCATTTAATGAGTTTCCGAACCAGTTGCGTTTTTAAAGTTAATTCAAATGTTCAATGTAGTACCTATTTAACCGTAAGGTGGCTACAGCGCATTGAAAACATCTTAAGAATTGACAAAATAAAGTGCAGGCTTTTGATTTGTTTTTTATCTTCTAGATTGTAAACCACAATACTATGGACAATTTTGTGACGGAAGTTGTTCCGGTTGTATTGATGAAGTATGCCAAACCGGAAGTTGTACAGACGGCTGCAAGCTCGGGTTTTATGGTCGATATTGTAACATTACTTGCGATAAAAATTGTGCTGCTTGTGAGCAGATGACGGGTTCGTGTGTAATTTGTGACACAGGATTCGATGGACCTAACTGTAACATATCCTGTCCAAACTGTGTCAATCCATTTGCAAATACAACCGAATCAGTAAATGGTTCCTGTAGTCATGGCAACTTTGGACTTGATTGCAATAACACCTGTAGCATTAACTGTAGCAGTAGATCATATGGTGGTAAAAATGTTGCTGTGTGTGACAAATATACAGGAGTTTGTTTAGACGGATGTAAAAGTGGATTTTATGGTTTAAGATGCCAAGAACAATGTCAAGGTTGTAACAATACTGAAAACAGTGGAGGAAGTATATGTGATCATTACAATGGAACTTGTACATATGGTTGCAAAAATGGTTTCTATGGTTACCAATGTGACCAGTTGTGTAATGACACGTGTACAGATAGAAAATGTGATAGGTTTAGCAGTGAGTGTTTCAGTTGTGTAAAAGGATGGCGAGGGAGATATTGTGAAGGTTAGTAGCCACCATCTATATCAGTATCAAAAGCAACAACACTATGTTTATGAGTGTTGTTATTGTTGTTATTATTGTTGTTGTAGAATTTATCATTCTGAAAACTGAGATATGAAAGTTATGTCAATAACAAAACAAAAGGCAACGAAAACGTGTACGTGGGCAAAAAAAAAAAAAAAAAAAAAAAAAAAAAAAAAAAAAAAAAAAAAAAAAAAAAAAAAAACAAACAAACAAACTAATTTCCAAGTTGCGGTCAATTGTGCGCCATTAATCAATGATCTTTTTCTTTATTTATAAAATGACCAATGAAAAAATATGTCTATAAAGATGTCATGCGCTTAAGCAAAGTTTTGTGCAAGCTACATAAACATGTATGTTAAAACTTATTTCACATTCTTTTAAAAGTTGAATTTTGTTTTGCCATGTAAATCAAGCGGATACCTTTACAATGAACTATTCAGATCATGCATTTTCATTGTATATTTCTACTTCTATTGAACCATGTAGATCATGTTTTTCGTGTATACTTCATCCAATCTGTGAGTAATTCAGATTGTGTCTTTTCATTGTATATCTCCTCCTTTTAATGACGGTCATTTAGGTCATGTATTTTCATTGTATATTCCAGCCATTGAGATTATAGTTTAATTGTATATTGCACACATTCAGAAGACTATTTATATCACCTTTTTCCATTGTGTGTTTTAACCTTTCAGTGAGCCATCGATAATTTATTTTTTAATTGTATATTTTAGCCAGTCAGAGAGGAATTTAGATTTTGTATTTTCATTGTATGTTTCACCCTTTCAGTGAGATATTCAGATATTGTAAGCCATCCAGATTATTATTTTTTTCATTGTATATTTCAACCTATAAGTGAGCTACTCAGATTATATATTTTATTGTTTATTTCACCCATTCATTCAGATATCATAAGCCATTCAGATTATGTGTTTATTTTATTTCATTCATTCAGTGAGCCTTTCAGTTCATGTGTTTTCAGTTCCTATTCCCGATCGACAAACAACACACGGGTTATCTTCAGGTGCTAAAGCTGGTATTGCCATTGGTGTTATTGGAGGGATTGTATTAATAGCAGCCATTTTCTATTACACAATGTATAGAAGGAAAAGGTTAGTGAATTAGGAAATTTTATTGCAATATTTGGCAAGATAAATTTTAAAGGTCTGTAAATTGAATAACTAGACAGCGCTATAAAATTAAAAAACAAACCTATATGAAATGGCATTCTGTTGAAACCTAGGCAGTGCGAGGCACAGTGATTCGCAAGCGCGCTCGGTAGGCTAGATGGGCACCAAGGTTCCAATATATGGACAAGTTTTAGTTGAATAAGAGAAATGGAGTAATGGTGTTTTTCGAACAAGTTAGGAATTTTTCAGTTATATCGAGGCAGTCAGTTAAGAATTAGTTGAGGGACCCGTAGTATTATCCGGTAAAAACCAGCTACCTTCTGCAAGAAAACTGGCAAACTTTCCCACACTAGGATCTGCCCCGGTTGGGTGGTGCGAGGCGCTGTTATTTGTAAGCGCGTGTTTTGGACAAGAAGGCCAACAAGGTTCCAATATATGGAATAGATTTTCAATTGAATAAGATACATTCTGTAATAGTTATGGTCCCTAACATTAGGTTATGAATTTGTTTTGGACATTTATCGGAAAAATGCAAGTTTCTTGTTCCTGTTCTTATTCTCTTGGAGATTACAATGATTTCAGAATATTTCTAAAGTCCAGTAACATAAACGTTTATAATAACGCATATAAGAGGCCTCCAATTTATCAAATGTATCTTTAAGAAACAATTATTTTTAATTTTTGATTACGTGAATTCCGTGGCTCATTCGTCATAAGCATCGTCTTACAGATCACGTGTCTGTAGTAGGTTCGACTTGGACACACCATGCTAGTTTGTCAGTTCATCTACTGAAGGTCGATGGTCTCCTGGCATTCTTTTTTCTCCTTCATCATCTTTAACAAACCATCTTGTAATATGTTAAATGACCATTACGTCACGCCAAAACCAAGCTTACATTCGTGCAGGAACTGATGGAGAAGATTTATATCGCCGATAAATAGCGTGTTATGTATGAAAATGATAAAATATTGCAACTTTGGTGAAGAAATTATGTTATCAATAATTCTAATATTTTTTTTTATTTACAGACAAAAAGGACTTAATCTCAATCATTAAAAGTTTCTGGATGTGAGACAAAGAAAAAGTTACAACTGGAACAATTATTACAATAGTATTGAATCAGGGGAAGGGGGTGGGGGTTCAGTGTAAAAACTCGTTAGATGAAGACGCGGTATTGAAAACGAACAAATGGAGAAAAAAGGACTGTTGTTTCTAGCTTTACAATAAGATGTTGTGATTAGAGGTGTTTAATTAATAGCGTACGACATGCATGTGATACCTCATAACGTAATGGTCGGAACATTTATTTTACTTTGTATATCGATCCATGACAGACGTTTTCCGTAAAAATAACTTTATTTCGGGAATTTGAGACGTAATCATCTTCCATAATTTTTCCACCCAAACATTTTTGGTCACGTAATGCATCGTCAAACCCAAATCTCATTGCACGGATTGGTCACGAGGTTTATCGTCAAACCCCAATCCCGTTGCACAGATTGGTCACGTGGTACATCGTCAACCCCCCCCCCCCCCCCACCAATCTCGTTACACGGATGGTTACGTGGTAATCGTGAAACCCCATTCTCGTTGCACGGATTGGTCACGTGGTACAATGTCAAACCCTATTCTTTTTGCACGGATAGATTCGGTTTTTTTATTGGAAGAAAATTTAAGTTTTTCACGTGCAAAGCATTGAGTATTTTACAAAGAAATAAACATGTACAAGTAATTGAAAGCCATTATCATAAGAAAAATTATATTTTGCATATTACTGATACTCCATGTAAAATTTCAAAAGTCTGTGCATGTCACAACCATGTGGAAACTGAAAAAGAAAACATTCATATTTAACTGTAAAATAATATCGGATTACAATAAATTGTCACTCTAATACAATAGAATTTTTAAAAGATAACTCCATTTTTTTAACACAGTACGGAATTTTCTATTTTTTATGAAACTATAGTGTATATTCAAAACTAGCAGCACATGACACTTATGAATGAAAGTCACATGACACATAAAAAATTTCTTTCATGTACAATATATATTGATAGTACAGAAAAACCTGTTAAACCTATCCCTCTATATATAGATCCCCTGTCTATTAAAATAAACCAAATGTATAAAGTACCTTTGTTTGATATTTCAACCAACAAATGACTTTTACATAAAGACCACCTGTCTAGGAGGTAGCTAAATCAAGATTTCTTATATTAAAAGGGTGGTCTTTATGTACAGGATATTAAGGGCGTTTAACTTGTCATATCAATAATCTGCATTATATTTTAATATATTTTAATATAAGTTCACAATTCATTGCAATTCATGATGACAGAAACACATCAGCACAGGGTACGATTGTTTTACATCATTAATAATAATAATTATAATAATAATAATAATAATAATGATAATAATAATAAAATCAGCTCAAATTCATACTAGTCATTCGTTATCTATCACATGTTTCAAAATATTTTTTGTACTGTATTTAATTTGGTATTTTTTGAAATTAAATTTTTATTTCAAAATTGTTTGTTATTATTGTTATGAATTATGGAGTATACAAATTGTTAATGATTTTTAAAAAAGCATTTTCAACTTTGATGAAATTGGGGATATTCGTCTAGTCTGTCGAGCCAAGTCAATGTTTAGATACATAACTTGTTTGGTATTAACTGGAGTTATCTCCCGTTGAACACTACGCTTATAAAATGTATTAAATTGGCGTTAAGTTATTCGTTACTGCTCAGCTAATGTCCTGTTTAATGGTATAAAGTAAAAAACAAAATGCAGATTTCGAAAGATGGTAAAGAAGAATTGGAAATAGTTTCTTCTGTACCCTCACCCCCAATAAATTATGTTCAGCATACACTAAATAAAATGTAATATATATGTAATATTTTAAAAGGGATGGGGGCTACAAAATGAACTCTTACTATGTAATTCTTATTTTATGTTCAGGTCAAGATTATTTCATTCATATCGAAGAGGGTAGTTCAATAAAGATTAAGGACACCGGAGTTCCTGGAGAAAGACACTACCTTCGCCGAGCAAACTGACATTTTTCACTCTAGGATCCGTTAGGGTGCGATTCGTACACACGTGGTGAGAGATGCTGTGATCCATATAATGACGCCCTTATACCAATCGATCGTCGTGTCCCTACTTTTGGAGAGAGAGAGAGAGAGAGAGAGAGAGAGAGAGAGAGAGAGAGAGAGAGAGAGAGAGAGAGAGAGAGAAGGGGAGAGGGAAAGAGTAGTATATTACATCTTTCAGAGAGAAAGAAAGAGAGAGAGAGAGAGACTATCTAGATAGTTTTGGTCCAGTTACCAGCATTACATCTAGTAAGCACCAAATTCACATCGAATGTGTCTTTTGTTTTGTTTGAAGTTATAATCTTAAATTGACGTTAAGTTTTGTTTTTAATTAGTTCGTTATATTGAGTTCTAACGTTATATTTTTCGTTATATTGAATAAATAACTTTTATGTTGTTCGCTGATCCAAACCAACACTTGACCACTTGTTTGGTGAAAAATATTTTCCAAACAACATATAAAAAATTATCAATAATCAAAATTGAAAATGACCAATATACATGTATTTGCAGACTAAAATACTTCGTAAAAATAGAGCATTTCAAGTAATACCCCCACCCGCAACGAAGTGCGGAAATATCGATACCGTGTAATATTCCTCTTCTTCTTTCCCGGTTATCAGAGATGGCTTGTTGGATACTTTTAAATCTGATTTTGGTGAAGTTGTGCCTTTAGCTTATCATCTTTAAACCAAATTGGGACCTATCAATGTTGAAAATTCCGTTAGTGACGTATTAAGAACATTCCAATTGAGATATGAACTTTCCCGCTTGCCGCAGTGGTCGGCATATTGATTATTTCGTAGATGTTCGGAACTCTGTATTACCAAGCTACTTTGGTACAATATCGAATTAATTACTGATGTGTCAGTAAGATTCTTTTACTTTTTCGAGGCAGTCGGTTCTGAAATGGTGGTGGAAACCAGAACACCTGGAAAAACAAACAACAAACGTCAGCAAGCGAACTGACAAACTTTCTCACACTTGGATCTGTCCGAGCAGGTAATTATTGAGATGTACATTATGTAAATGAATGCATTCCATAATTAGACACGGTTTAAACTGTAGTTATCCAACTTCATGCCGAAAACTTTGATAATTGAGCAAAAAATGTTTTAAAAACGTTTGAAGAGCTCGAACAACAGCTATAAATATAAAATAGTAAAAGCTATATGATAGCTTTCATCTCAAACTGAGATTGCACATATATTATCTGTTATGATTAATACAGTACTTTCGTTTTAACTTTAAGTGAATCCTACAGCAAGCGACAAGATGTCCCTACAGTATATGTTATGTGACCGAGTGAATGAAGTGCCGATAGTTGGTTGTAATGTTGTTGATCATCGCATCAGCAATTTGTCGGTTTTTATTTAAGTTACTTGAGAAACAACCATACTTATAATGTAACAAATAAAAAAAATTGTAACTTGGCCAAAACCCTACAAGAAGAAATTTAATCGCATTTTTAATTAATCACGGTACCGCAAGTTGGCCACTATGATTAAGCCACGGGACGTCCTAAATTCGAGTTTAAAAAATTGTAGAGTCCATTCGGAAAACTGGAAAATAAAAATTGTCTGTCAACTTTTTATATTTTAATTTTTAATAAACTAATAGGAATAATATCTATTACAACCATATGTGTATAATGTTTGGAGTAAAATAACTTTGTGTAAGTTACTCAAATGACTTTTATAAATATAACATTGATAATGAAATTATTTTCAAGGTCAAATCTTGACAAACTTGATATAAGTGAATATTTTTTCTCAAGTCAGCTAATATTTCTTCCAATATATTATAAATATGAATTGTGATAATTTAGTAATAAACTTTATCTCTTTCTTTCTCTCATTCAAGTTAAAACTGTTAATTGTGCAGATAAAATAAAGTAATGGACAAAGGATGACCAGAATAATGAGACACAATTTTATGGGAATAAATAGCTGAAATTAAAGTAAATAAGACTAATAAATAAATGAGGCTAGTAATGTCCAAGTATAGATAAAGGTATTACTTACGGAAATGGAGCTCCGCTAAAACATCATGATTCGAAAATGTTAAAAGCAAAGCATGTCGGGTCTTCTGAATGAACAGCAGAAGAGTGAGTAAGTTCCAAAATAGCCAATGAAAAATGGCTTTAAAGCAAGGAACTTAATTGCCTAACTGACCATGACCAAAGAGAGAAAGAGAGACAACTACAGTACAGTATAAAAGTTAATGAACAGCAAAAACACATTACAACGCAAAACATCACAAAGACACCACAAAAATAAACTATAAAATATAACAGCTACAAGACTTTACCTACAAAACAAAACAAAGGTTTGTTATTATAAATAATGAAAATCAATAAACCTGAAACAAAATAAAACGTAATTATTAATATAAAACATATGAAAATCATCACTACCACAACTCAACAAACGTTTTTTTTTTCAGAAAATATATAATAACTTGTTTTTAGCTCCGGTTTCAGTTTCTTCATGATAACTTCTTAATATATATATGTAATAAATTTTATTTAATAATAATAATAATAATAATAATAATAATAATAATAATAATAATAATAGTTGTTGCTGCTGCTTCCGCTCATGGTTGTTCCTGGTTCGTAGTTTTGTTATTTTTTCATGCTTGACATTTTATCTTTTAAACTGTTTTCCTTGTCTAAAACTACATATTAATTTCAAAATTGAAAGACAAAGGGTCTGCTACGACGATAATCCGTATATATGTTTTCTTACATATATGAACTTTTTGAAAATAATTTGTCCGTAGTTCGTAGTCTTTATCATGAATTTTAGCAAAACTGTCTTACGTCGTACGAACGCTTGTAACACCACGCTCCTTAGGTTCCTTTAAAACGTGCTTACTACGTAGATTCGTTTTTATGGAAACACTAAACAATATGGCGTCGTATTGATAACTAATTCGTCGGCTGAGAAAAATAGGCGGTATAGCCGTCATTAAGTTGTATCGTCACAAACATGTAGTCTAGGATTTTGATAATAAGAAGTAAAATTTTAAATGCTTGAGATGCATTACACAGAAAAATAACTTTTATACAACCAAAGTCTGAAATAGATGGTATGGCAGTTAGAATTTTACTAATCTAGCACATTTTCGCTATTATTTCTCTACAGTACACATTTATAAATTCAACTCAAATAACACACGTTTGACTCTGTATTCTCACCTTTGCACAACATGTTATTTACAAAAATATTTATATTTCATGTGGTAGACTGGTCGAATTGACATCGGTGGAAATCTTATCTGTTCACCTAGCTACAATTTCACAGTGTGTCAAGTTGCTATTCTAGTAAAGTGCATTAATCTACAATACCTAATTTAATATTATGGGGACTGAGCAGTTATACTTTTATAATTATAATTATAATTGTTTAATTTATCCACCTTTTCAACGTGTCTTCAAAAGGCATGTGTGGAATTCACAATATGCACTTGAAGCAATTCATTCTACTAAATTGAAATCTTTTGTATTGTACCTACATATGAATTTGTTTTCCAAAATTTTGGTTTAAAGAGTCAATTCTGATAATATTATTTTACTGGTTTATAGGTGCACATATCTACTGTTTTGTTTTTGTACCAGGAAATAGAACTTGCCAGCATATCACATGATCAATACCTCTTAAGGTTTGTGCAGAATGAAATGGATAACATTTACATCAAATATTCCTAAAAAAAACATCATTATTACGGTAAAAAGTCACTTTATGCAATTCCATTGCAAATAGAAATAATTGTCCCACAAAAACGCTAGGGGGTATCATGTGGAGCTCTGGGGAATTCCATTGAAAATGTACACTAATCTCATAATTAGACTATTTAAAAACTTATTAAACACTAGTCTTGCAAGTAACATTTATTGAAATTAAACTTTCATTTAAAAAAAAACAAAAACATTTGATTTATAATGATATTTATCATAATTGACAAATCATTTTATAGCTTTGGCGCAATAAAAATGTTTATTATTATTATTTGTTTATGTATTTTCAGCTTTAAAGACATTTTAACAATCATTTAGCTGAAAAAAATCAAGATGCATCGTGAAAGTACATCAATGAGTGTTCCATCACTGTTCCCTTGTGCTGCCAAAGTCAAGGTCCCACAGCTGGGATCTGAGGACACGACTGTTAGCTTTAAAAACAAAACACCAAGGACCATGCCACCCTCTTTGTTATTCAGGAGTATGAACTTAAAACCAGAACCTGTTAGTCGAGATTATCTGCATAGGATAAGTGAAAATTTTCAGTTTGATGAAAGGGTAGTAAGGGATCGCTGTTTTCATATGTTACCATACGATACAAAGTATTTTTATGAAGCAATATCACCTGGTGATATTATCCCTCAACCTCCCAAGATGAAAATTCCTCCAGGTCGTCATGATGCAAGAGGCAGTGATATAAGACATATGCCCTGTAATTTAACAAAGTCTATGAAACCACAGCTGAAACCGTTAAAAAGAAAGATAATGGAAAAAGCCATGCAGATGCGCCAAGAAGCTATTCAAAAGGCGGAATTGACAGCATTGACACAGGGAGAAACAAAAGTGAAAAAGTCGGAATCTGAAGAAAGTGAAGAAGGATTTTTCTTAACTGAACCAAAGCAATCATTAATGAAGAAACCTGAGGTAAAAGAGGATATAGTAAAAAAGAAAGTGTCAATAAAAGATAGTGAAAAATCAACAAAGAAAGAAACAAAAGAATTTGAATGATACAAAAGATGCTTGCAAAAGTGAAAGAAGAAAGAGAAAAAGACAAAACAGAAATTAAATTGAAAGGTGTTGAAAAAGACGGAAAAGAAACTATAACTAAACTTGCTGAAGAAGACAAAAAGATTCTAAAAGACAAACGAAGTGAAGAGAAAAGAGAGGAAGAATTAGATACTATTAGCAAAGACTCATCAGAATTAAGTTTGCTACCTATGGAAGAATATGATTGGGATGCTTATGTGTTGTCTGAAATAAGCTCAGGAACAGCAAACTGGCTTGTTCATGAGAAAATGCCACAGTCAGAGGAAAAGGATAAATTAAGGAAACTACTACAGGCTTGGTATGGTAAACCTAAACATACAGAGTTGATAAGTGATGATGAAGAAGAAAGAGCAGAAGCTGAAAAAGAAGAAAAAGAAAGAAAGCCAAGGAAAAAATGGAAAAAGAAAGAAGCAACGTATGTATATTAATATATCTACAATAAATCCTTTTTATAAAGACCACCCACAGGACCTAAGGACTTTTTAGACAAGTATTTATTGTCTAGGTGATCTTTGTATACAGGTGGCCACAATACATTATAGCTCTCTATAAAGACCACACACAGGCCTAAGGACTTTTTAGACACTAGACAGGTCTTTATAGTCCAGGTGGTCTTTGAATACAGGTGGCCACAATACATTATAGCCTCTCTATGAAGACCACACACAGGCCTAAGGACTTTTTAGACAGGTCTTTATAGTCCAGGTGGTCTTTATATACAGGTAGCCAATGGCCACAATACAATATAGCCTCTATATTAAGACCACACACAGGCCTAAGGACTTTTTAGACAGGTCTTTATAGTCCAGGTGGTCTTTTTATACAGGTGGCCACAATATAACATAGCCTCTCTATAAAGACCACCCACAGGGCTTAGGACTTTTTAGACAGGTCTTTATAGTCCAGGTGGTCTTTGTATACAGGTGGCCACAATATATAATATAGCCTCTCTATAAAGACCACACACAGGCCTAAGGACTTTTTAGATAGGTCTTTATTTTTCAGGTAGTCTGAATATACAGGTGATCGCTACATACAATTTTTCTTTTTCTCCTTTGTGATACATCATTATTTTTTTAAGATGAACATGCAAGGATTGTCATAATTATACCCTGTAAACTAAGTTAAGAGGAATAATTAGGAATCATCCTATTTGACTTTCAGTCAATCTGTCCTTACCAACAATTTGTCTGCTACACCTCTACATTTTTGGATGTATTTTGATCAAACTTGGACCAAACATTACCAAACAAGAGACAATGTATAATATAACAAATTTAGATGTGATGGTAAAAGCTCACTGTCATGAAGTCATATTCAAAATTGCCCTCCCATAGACTAAGTTGAAGGTCCATGAATTGTTAGAGGTAGGGTTGGGGGTAATTTCTTCTGAAGAGACCATCCTTGTTTAACCAGATGATTAACTAGACCATGTAAGTACAATTTAATAAAGAGACTTGATTCTTAGCTTCATGATAGCAGTCAACACCTATGCTGAACCTGTAAATCATAGCTATCAAAAATCATAAGCCAAAAATATTTTACCAAGTCCATACCTATAGAGCAAATTATATGGACTTATTATTCAGAATTAATACTAATAACATCAGAAATGAAAATTTATCAATTTTTGTATTCGGAATATACATGTATGTCTTGGTAGCTGTTTAATGACCATAAAATAATAATTACATGTAGTATTATAATTAACCAATTTTACCTTTCTTTTATAGGGACAGGTAACACAATATTATATATATTTGATGTAGTATGTTGTACAGATGTACAGAATCTCTTGTTTGTTCATTCTGTTGTATATATTTATTTTTAAAATTTGTTAAATTTGAGTTTTACTTTTTCTTTAAATCTTGCTTATTTCCTCCTCTTTCCCCCTTTTGATTTCTGTACAACAAATCAACTGATATGAGTTTATATGATATTGCTATGCTCAGATGCAAATTTTAATCATAATATTGAGTCTGAGCCAAGACTTAAAATCGGATAGTGACTGTTCTTTCGCCGAGCACTCGGCATTACGAAATGAAAGTCATGGTTCTTTAGTATGTGAACTTAAAATAAATGAGGTCCCGTGTCACAGCATGTATGGCATGATAAAGATGCTGTTTAATGCCATCAGTGCAATGCACAGGAAAAATTTCTGCACTTTCGCCTATAGCTGGCAATGTCTCGATATAAGTGAAATATTATTGACTTGGACATTAAACACCATTACTCAACTCAATTCACTTTAATCATATTCATAGGAAGTTGTTTTTCTCCGTTCCTCACTCTATAATTTTCAAATTTTTCTCAGTATTAATTCTTATGTTTGGTACTTTCTTTTGCTTCGTGTCATTTTGTTATTTTTTAAAAAAATTTTCTCTTTGCTTAAAATCATTTTGGTGAATTTGGACATAAGTATCTCATTAAGTCACCATTTTTTTGGATAGACAATAAAACTGATGCCCTATCTCTTTTATAGATTTAACAGGGTTTTCCTTGCAGTAGTAGGCTTTTACTAACAGATCACAGTGCAGCTTACTGCCAAGGTTAGAATCCCACTGTGGCAGATCCTAGTGTGAGACAGTTTGTAACTTTGCTTGCTAGAGATTTGTGGTTTTCTCCAGACACTCTGGTTTCCTCTGTCATCCCAGAACTCAGATCGTCTTAGTGAATGAAACCTGACTTGGATATAAGGGTTACCCTAACCCTAACACCATTTATCCAATCAAATGAGCTCTCACAATGGATATAGGTGTGAATATCAATCAGGTTATAGGATGAGAAAGTTGTCTGTTTAGTTGCAGAGGTTAGGAAGTTTTTCTCCCAATTCTCTGGTTTCATTCACTCTCCCAGAACTGAGCCTTGATATATAATGAAAGAATCTTAAATCTGGCATAAAATGCCTCTACCCCACTCCACTCTTTAAAACTTTTAAAATTAAATGAGTTTTTTAAATATTTATAGAGGTTTTTGATTTTATGTTGATTTTACATCTTTTTTCTTTTAACTTATTTGAATTTTCTTTAGCTTTTCAATATCTTTTCTTGTGTGTTTAGATCCAGCTGATCTTAGTTGTCTTTGGTCTGGTTTTACATATACAGAGCTTAAGATTGATATTCAAAAGAAACTGACACATTATATAAATAGTGCCCTTGGTTGAGGGAAATATGGAGGATTGGCACTCCTGAGGGAACATTATCTCCCGAGCCAACAGGCAAGGGATATAACGTTCCCAAGGGGTGACAGTCCTCCATATTTCCCTCAACCAAGGTCACTATTTACTTTATTATACTGATCAAGCAATTTCTTTTATTCTGACAAAGCCGTTAAAATGTGTTAAATTGCATCTGGTAAAAGAACTGTAGACGTTACTGGTCTATAGCTTACGTAGTCTGATGTAGGATTACTCAGTAGTTTTCGTGATGGACAGTCGTAAGTTTCTGTGCCTAGCATTGAACATTGCAATATCCCATGGCAGTGTTGACCGCTGCTCCAAACATTGTGAATTGTTTCATACCACATGATTTGAAATTGACCAATAAAAGTTTAAGAATTTTCTGTGAGGTATGATAATGATCATTGTACTCATAAATACCATTTTCCTAGTATTATTAATTATTATAAGTAAAAATTGTTTTGTAACTTCAAATGATAAATATAAATATATTGACTAAACCCATTCTTTATCCATTAAATTTCTTACTTATAAAACCATCAACATGATTTTTCTTTTCGTTTTTTTTTTTTTTTTTTTTTTTTTTTTTTTTTTTTTTGAGCAAAATTCATATTTCTAAGCTGCAAGCTGAAACAATATTTATATGAAGTTGAACATATTATACAATGTTAAATACTAAAATATGGCCAATATGACATTAATTACACAGAACAGTTTATCATGATAACATATATATTTAAATTTAGATTATTAGAGAAGGTATACAACCTTGAAGAAGCACCTGAACTACAAGCTCTTGATCCTTACTCGGACAAAAATCTGGCTCCATTTTATCGCCAACCTGCTGGACTTCGACGTGTACAGAAGATTGTCGACAGAGAGGAAGCAGGTAGGGTTCAGAAATCTCTTTTTTAACATTTAGAAAATTTATTTTTATTTTTTTTTTTATATTATTTAATGTAATACTAGTTAGCAATATTTTCTGAGATTTTTTACTTGAAATTTTAATTTTCAGTAAGCATTTTTGTTTAACTTTAGAACTTACATAATTTTCCACGATTTTAGTATCACAAAATTGCCAATTTTTTCACATGAAATTTAATATCACAGTTCACCTTTTGAGTAATATTTAAGCACTTTTCTATATTTTGCGTAAAAAAAAAATTGAGTGATAATTATTTGCTTAAACCACGTTACTTTAATCTATAATGATACTATTCTAGTTTGCTTTTAGGGCTTAAAAATGCAATCTCTGTTACCATAGTGATAACTGATTTCAATATTTTATTTTTTAAAATCTGATTATAATAAATCATTTATTTCTGGTCAGATTTATTTGTTTTAAACACTGTTTTATATAAGTATGTACACTCAAGAAAAAAAATGTGTCATATTCCTGACTGGGGGTTACATGGTAACTTTATGCCAGGTGTTTAGTATCGGCAGCTGTTAGGTGGCTACAAGTTACCCAACTTCGTGCATAAGCAACACCAAATGTTAACAATTTCACTTTGAAGTTTTTTTGATAGATAAATTATAATGATTTTTAATGGACTAAATAGGTAATTGCTATGACCTGAATTAGCTTCACTGTTCATGTGACAACTCTTGTAAAACTATAAAATAAAAATTTTCAATTTTCAACCAAAATTTAAAAAAAAAATAATAATAATAATAAATGTACACCGTTATATATATATAAATTTAGATCAGAATTGAAGTGTTTTAATTATAATCAGATGAATTACGGTAGTTTTTCATAATTATTATAAATATTTATTACCAATATATACTATACAACTTAGTATAGACATGCTTAATTTTTTTATTTTTTAATAAAATGCTGCATAATATATTTACTTGTAGAGAGCTACAGTCTAAGTAATATATATATAAATATATATATATGATAATTATATATTTCTATTTTTGTTTATACATATATAGTCAGACATATATATTTATGTACTTATATACATGTATATGCTTATTTTGACATCAGGATTGCTTACACACTTTTTTAATTTAATTTATAAAATTTAAGAAAAAAAAAAAAGGGGGGGGGGAACTTGACACTCACATATATGAAGTCTTAAATTTAAGACCAAAAGAAAATTTTACTCAAAAGGAGAGTCAGATTGTAAAACAAAATTGATTTCATCATTTAAATGCCCATTAATATTGTTGTGGCTGAAAGAATAAGGGCTAACCCAGAGGTCATAGTTTTTTTTTTTTTTGTTTTTTTTTTGTTTGTTTTTTTTTTTTTTTTTTTTTTTTTTTTTGGTGGAAAATCCCAATATTACAGGTATCCAGTGATTTAATTGACCATTCACAATCTAACAATTTTAAATAGAGAATTTAACTTAAATTACAAAAGAAGAATATTAAAATTATGAAATTATTGTAACTCTTATTTTATTTTAATAACTAGCCAGCCAACATGATCATTCCTGTTTTTTTTTTCTTTTTTCTTTTTTTTTTGTGACAATGAAATGAAATCTTCTTTTAAATTTTATCATTAAGTGGATGATTTTGGAGAAATGTGAATAAAAGCTATGACTGTACATCAAAAGAGGTAGGAAGGAGTTATCTTTTCATGATGTAGTTTTGATGTATTGAAGGAACATAAACATCATCCTTGTCAAAGTTGTCCCCCTTTTGTCTTATATTAAAGCTTACTTTATAAAAACATTAAATGTGTTAAGAAATCCTCATGTTTCTTTCAGGTTAATTTTTATTGATTTATTTGATAAGAAGATTGTTTTTAAGCTGAAATCCAGATAAAAATAGGGAAAAAATCTGGGTCAAGTTAAAAGATTCTGTTAGATTTGTAAAAATAAATATTATTCAATTTGACGATGTAAAATTTATTCAATTATATATAAAATAAATGGTATTGTTCATTTCTTTTTGGAATTATCTGTTAAACATTAATAGTATAAAGTAAATTCAAATAAATCAATAAAAATAGACAGATATAATTAGCTTATTTTTAAAAAAATTTTTTGTTGATATAAGAAATGCCAAAGAAGAAACAAAAATTAATATCAAGATGTTATGATTATATAGTAAGGATAAGAAAAAAAACAACAATTACAAATTAGATGTAAATGTTCTAGTGATCAACACACAAATTACTGTACAAAAACTGCTTAGTATATAGCAAAACAATTTTTTTGAATTCAGGGCTTCTTTTTAACCCTCAACTCAGTTGTCAAAATGGCTTTCTCCAAAATTTCAAGAAATCATATCAAATAATATAAACACTGTGCAAATGAACTTTTTTTTGTAAAAGTCAAAAGCCATTTTCATTTCCCAAGAGACCAAAAGACAATTCAGGGGTCTAAGGGAAGCCTTGAAACTCATCATAGTTATTTTCACTGCTTATGCTTAAACCAAGATCTGTGTGTCTTTCTTAAATAAAGCACATTATAAATAAAAATTGCTTGCTTATTAAAGCTTTATTTCTTCTTTGGCTGTCTGAACTATGCTTATTATTTATGCTTATAAATATGCATATAATCTAGATTTTGATTATTTTTGCACTGTTTTTCCTCTCCTCAACCTTCTGCATGGATTATCTCCCTTTATTCACTGGGTTTGATGTGTGTGGATCCTATATTATACACAACCACCACCATCACCATTATATAACCTCTGCATGCAGTAATTAGAAGCTCAACAACTGGTTAGTATAATAATATTAATTGTCGTTATTTTCTCAAATATCTAAATCAGAAAAAAGGATGAACGAAGTATAAAACCATGACTATTCTTTCACAATGAATAAACAAACACTTCAGAAGCTCAGCTGTAAGAGTGCATTCTCCATGTGTGGGAGGTTTGAGTTTGAACCCTGGCTGGGTCTCACCATGATTTGGACTTAGGAAGTGCTTGTTTTTTTGCCAAGCACTCAGTATTTAGAAATTAAAGTCATGAGATTTTCTGAAGTGACCTTAAAACTAATGCCTCTTGTCTTGGTAGGCATGGTATGCTAAAGAATTCTTCCTGCACATTATCCTGAGTGAATTACAATGGTAAAACATTCTTGTATTTCAGATAAAGCTAGTAATATCCAGATATAAGTGAAATTTTCTTCTTTGGGACATAAAAATTCAAATTGGTCAATCAATCAATCAATCAATCGATCAATCAATCAATCAATCAATCAATCAGTCAATCAATCAATCAGTTGGTCAGTCATTCTATCTATCAGTTTATCTATCTATCATTTTATCTATCTATCTATCTATCTCTCTTTCAATCTATCTATCTTACTTACTTACTTTCTTTCTTTCTTTCTTTCTTTTCTTTCTTTCTTTCTTTTCTTTCTTTCTTTCTTTCTTTCTCATTCTACTCATTTTATTTAATACTTGAAATATGCACTAAACTTTGTGATAATGACAGTGTTCCTCAGAAAACTTATAATTTTTGCAGTATTATTCCTTATGAGAAATTTTGAGCTTCCACGATTTTTTGGGGTGGTGAAAGGATGATGGAAGTGGTGTAAGATATACATAGAGTTTCTTTGAAATTTGTTGAAGCTGAGTGTTTTGAGAAAAATTGTATTGAGTTGAGTAACTGAGTTTCACATCCCAGTCAAGATTCTTTCCATTTTATCAAGATGGTTAGATAGGTAAATCCCTATATAACAGCAACATCTAACTGATCAAATGATGGAGATGAATAGAGGTTTTACTGTACATTAATTCCTTATATTCCCTGTAGTGAGTATTCTCCTTATGAAACATCCTGAAATTTTTATGTCAGATTTTGTGACTTACCTGATATACAAACCTGATCAGATCATTTGCCAGACCTGACTGTTAATAATTTTTTCCCTTGGTTTTATTGAACCTGAATTATATATAAAAAAATTGACAATTCTCCTCTTTCGATTTAACATTGATATTATATACTATATATCAGATTAACTCCTGAGTTTATACATAATATACATACAATAAAATGCAATATTTATGGGCTTTATCACTGTACCGCTAAATTCCTGATAATGTTCCTGGAAAACAGTTATCTCCCTTGAATATGGAATGAATTTACATCCCATTTTTCTATTATAATATCAGTTTTACAGAAAACCTAGAATATTGCAAATTTAATTCTTTCCACACTCATTTTATTGGATACAAATAACATGACACACTTGCGAACACCGTAATACAAACTGCATTATTTATTAGGTGTTTATGCTACATTTTAGGTGTGATAAATGCCACAGCTGCAAACATCAAGACAAAGTCGTATGCTCCACCACCGCCTCCAACCATAAGGGATAGTTTTAATCCTAATCTTACAGACACCCTGTATGATACAGATAATCTATTCCAAGAAGAATGGCTTACAGGTGAGTATGGTGTAATCACACCAAGTGTCCCTTTCTAAGCTGGCCCTGAAAATTGGTATACGGTAATAAACTTGAGATTTAATAGTGTTATGAATGAAACAACATTAAATTCCAAAATGGTTTACAGGTAGGTATGATTTAGTCACACCAAGTGTCCCTTTTCTACAACTGGCCCCTGAAAATTGGTATAATTAACTTGAGATTTTATATTATAAATGAAACAATATTAAATTTCAAAATGGCTTACAGGTAAGTATGGTTAAGTCACATAATGTGTTCCTTTCTACAACTGGCCCTGAAAAATTTTACGATAAACTTCAGATTTTTTAATATTTGAAATAAAACAACATCAAACTCCAAGTAGTTTTATCAGCTGCATACCTGTTGCATTTATCAATTGAAATTTTATAGTGGAATGGAGTAATCATGTTTAATGCCACCAATCAAGTTTCTTTTACTTAAATGAAGATGGTAAGTTCTTGGATGGTATTCGGTTTATGCATATGCGTGCACCAATTATTCCTTATAATTAAATTCAAAAACTAAATACAATATTTATAACATTAACCTTATCTTTTTATACAACTTCACACATAAAAGAGAGTACAAACTGTGCATTAATTTCAATGCAATGCAGCTGGATTCCCATAACTACCGTCGGTACCTTTGCACACTAGTTTCACCACCATTTCTAAATTATTTGGTGTACATGTGTGTAGTATGTACATGTATCACATGCATATATATAAATTAATTTCAAACGGAGCTTGCAAACATGCAAACACATCGGAGAGCTACAACTCACACTAATATTGCCCGCGACTGTGCTTTGAAATATAAATGACGATGGCTTCAAGCTGAGGGAGGGGCTAGAGATGTTTGGACAAAATTGAGGCATCCGAATTCGAAGCTGAAATGTTAACCCGTGGAAAAATATCAATCAATAACACGTTGTTACCACTATCAACAATACATTAACTTACAGAAGCCAAACATAAAGTGGTTCCAACTGGTAGCAAACTGTTGATGTTCCTGTACTTGAGTGAGGACATTTCCCTGTCATCAATGTAATGTTCATATCCACAAATGATATGATGCACCTGCAGATTCACAAAACTCAAATTCGCTGCTGTCATCACGGCCATAGTTTATGACTGCAGATCTTAAGACTAATCCTTAATATTTAACAACTTTCACGTTTTTAATAAAGAAAACAAATGGCATCGTTTAAGTCAAGTAAGACAAATATGGCGGCAGACTGAATATTTGACGTAGTTGTCAGGAAACTGACATCAGGGGTAATGACGTATGACTGTGACATATGCGGTAAAAATAATTTAGTCTAGGAGATCATAGACGAAAAAATTTCCAATGCTGGACTGTTTAAAAATTTAATTATTATAATATTGTATAATACCGTATAATGGGTAATGTTTGCGGTATTTTGCGGTCACGTTTTAACCGCGAAAAATTAAAGCGCAAATATTTCAAAACAAATGTTAATGGTGTATCGGCAGTTTTGACATTACTCTCTATACCAGTTTTTAATGACGATTTTATTCATTGCATGTTTTATTTTCAGTCTGCAACATGTGTCTTTATGTGAAATAAAATAATAAATATTATGAAGTACTGTTTTCATTTCTGGATTTTAGTTTCCCCTTGTAGCTTCGGGAGTCAATGAATAACGCATGAGTCTAACTTGTTATACCGTATTCAGGGTAAAATTTTTGATTTGAATTTGCACAGACTTAAGAAATAGTTTTGAAATTACAGAAACCGCCAATTATAAAAACGGCAAAATAATTAAGAGGGTTTTTATACTAAAAACCGTGAAAATTTCAAAACGCAAAAATTACCCCCTATACGGTATTGTGCATTTGAATGCATATTTTAAGAGTAGAGTAGTAGTTATATTTCTGCCCCAGTCCAGATACTGTAACTGAAACTAAGGTGCACATGGTCAGTGCTGGGATGGTGGAGGAAACCAGAGTACCGGGATAAAACCACCAACCTTCGGCAAGCGAACTGACAAACTTTCTCACACTAGGATCTGTCCTGAGTGGGATTTGAACCCAGGCGGTGAGAAGCGTGCACTTTAGACCACTTGGCCACCAAGGCCTCCTAGAGTGCCTTGAGAAAACCATCCACATTCAACAAGTGAACTTACAAACTGTCTCAAACTAATGTGTGTTTAAGTGGGATTCAAACATAGTGTAACAATACACATGTATAACTAAGGCGTGGTATTTAAAATGATGACTTTTATCCAGGATGGTAAAACAAACTGTATTACAAATGATATGCTCTCAAGTTAGAACTAGTGGAATTCAAACTTAAGCTGAGTGATAGATGCTTTGACCTGTAAACTGACACTTTGGACCACTCAGCTGATAGTATAGAAATCAATGTTATCACTGATTAATGTTTTTTGTGTTAATTACAGGTAACGAGCAAATTCACCAGCTACACGGAGATCAAAGTAAGATTGTCATGTCTAGCAATAATAAGTATAGGAAGAAAATGCAAAAAGAAATGCCACATGTACCAGAAAAATGGTATCCAGAAACTGATAAAGAGAAACAAAAAATGGAAGAAAAGAAAATACCTGACTTGAAGAGAGTGCGTAAAGGACCTAAACGTTGGAAAGAACTACCAGAACAAATTGATGTAAGTAAATTCTTGATCTTGTGTCAGTTGGGACTTTTAAAAATGCTGAAAAACAATACACCAGCAAATCGATGTAAGTAAATACACAATCTTAAAAGAGTCTGTAAAGGATTAAACCAACATAAGAAACTACCAGAGTAAATTGAGGGTTTAAATTTTAATTTGTGATAAAAATTTTATTTTTTAGACAATGCGAAAAAAAAAATTATGATGTGTATTGTGATTTGGTTACTAACATTCCATTTAGAAAAATAAAGCATTCTTATCAAAATATTTTTACCACACCTTCAACTATTTGTGTTAGAGGAAAAATGAAAGTTTCATGTAATAAAGCAATCAAATACTTCCACTTTTTAGATTTATAGTTTATTAAAGAAATTATTTCAATTTTATAGCATTTGGTAATATGGTTATTACAAAATAAGGATTTTCCTTAAAAAAAAAAAAAAAAGAAAAAAAAAAAAAAAAAAAATATATATATATATATATATATATATATATATATATATATATATATATATATATATATATATATATATATATATATATAAAGAAAATGTAAAGCCAGTTATGGCCAGCAGTTAAAATGTTGTGATTGTAATTTTGTATATAAATTCATATAGGATACGGTCAACATGATGCCCCCTGGTTATGATCCGGAGTACCACAGATCTCCTGATCCTTACACTCGCCGCATGGCTAGACAAAATGCAGCTCTAATGAAAGTCGGTAAGTATACTAGTATTTCATATAACGTGAAAACCATGCAAGTAAAGGTTTGTTTATTCCCGATCAAGTTGAGTGGTGTAATGAGCTTAAATGCCATTGAGAAGATTCTTTTACCTATATTGAGGTGGTCTGTTGAATGGTGGAGGGAACTGGAGTACCTGGAGAAAAATAACCAATCTTCAGCAAGTAACTAACTTCCTCATGCTAGTATCTGCCCAGTTGTGATTTGAACCCAAGCTGTGAGAAGTTCTGTGATCTGTAAGCCAGCATGTTAGACCACTTGGCAACCAATGCCTCTAATGCTACATGAAGTTTTATGGTTTAATGTATTCTGTTTTTTTTTTTTTTTTGAAAACTAATCTCACTCCATACAAATCTTACTTGTTGTTAGAGGTACCAGTAGATCGCCTATATGAAGAACTGAGGAGGTTGGTTGGTAATATAAGCATCAACATAGATATCCCCAAAAAATTGACTTTAAGATTTGACAAATTTCTATTGACTTTATTGGTTGTAAAGTGAAAAAAGAGTTAGGTTACCTTCCAAGGACCATAACTCTATTTATGAGTAGTATGATGTAAATTGCCTTTGACATAAAAACAGTTCAGTTCTAATAAAGTTAAATATCATGAATAGGTCAGGACATGCATCATTGATTTTTTTCTTACAAGAAAAAAATGTCAACATGATATAAATGTTCCACTTTTTATCAGAAATTTAATAGTAAGCATTGCATTTGGCATTTTCGGTCATTGTGAACCTGAATGAATGCTGTGCACATTGCATAATCCCCAAAGCACAAGTGAAAAAATTATTGGTTATAGGTATTTGAGTGACCCATGTTACAGGTGAGCTAACATTTTTCTTTGCAGCTTTTTTATTTTAATATTGTTTTTGTCTTTCAAATTTAAGTTGATGAATGGAGAGCTCAGTGGCATCTGACTGGTCAGTTAGTGGACAGTAATCCAGATGATCTGATTAAGGATATGGCCGACATTCAGATGCATGTCCGTCGTAAAGCCATAGCCACAATACAGAAGGCAGCACTGTACAGACCTCCTGATAAGATCTCGGATTTAGGAGGTTACACCGAGGCTGATACAGATCCTATTGTGTTTCCAGAGAAGATATTTGTAGCGTTAGAATGTTTGTTAGATGATTCCGAGCCCAGAGTACAGGTGGCAGCAGCTATTACACTATATTCTCTGGACAGACCAAGTGAAAGGGTAAATCTGATTTTATCAACCAATCTTAATGGATCAAGAACATTATTATCTCCCATTTATAAATGCTAACAGTTGATTGGCTGAGCATAGTCACCTGACCTTATCATATCCCTTTCATAAATACTAAGTCTGATTTTATCAACCATGCAATCTTAATAGATCAAGAACATTATTATCTCCCATTTATAAATGCTAACAGTTGATTGGCTGAGCATAGTCACCTGACCTTATCATATCCCTTTCATAAATACTAAGTCTGATTTTATCAACCATGCAATCTTAATAGATCAAGAACATTATTATCTCCCATTTATAAATGCTAACAGTTGATTGGCTGAGCATAGTCACCTGACCTTATCATATCCCTTTCATAAATACTAAGTCTGATTTTATCAACCATGCAATCTTAATAGATCAAGAACATTATTATCTCCAATTTATAAATGCTAACAATTGATTGGATGAGCATAGTCACCTGACCTTATCATATTCCTTTCATAAATACTAACTATTGATTGGATGAGCATAGTCTCTTAACCAGGATAGAATAATTTTACTTCTTTTAATTGCATAAAAGTCCCATCACAGATTTTCTAATTTCCCTGTAAATAATTATTTCTAGCATGCAGAACTGCCCTGTATTATTGCATTCTTTTACAGTTTAAAGTCTTAAAAAAGGATATTTTGAATTTTCCACATAGACTGAAAACATTCCGAGTGAGATACTCTTTACCAATATGAGCCTTGTTATCTCAAACCCAGGTATCTCATTTTTTAAAAATAGTTTTATTTACATGTGGTACTGTTTAAATGATACTTATTTTAAAGTTTATTTCATTACAGGGAAGAAGCATATTATTAGAGGCCCTTGTAGGAACCAATTCTGTAGATAGATGGGCAGCAGCTCAATGTCTGGCATATTACGGAGATTGTAACTCGTTAGTTGTAGGGGAGGTAATCAACCAAGTATGTACAACAGAAGATACAGTGAAACATGAGACTGCCATTGCCGTTCTTGGTAAACTAAGTATATTCTCGGTAAGTTGTATCACTAAGTATTTTTTTTTATCAACAGATTTTTTTTCAAAAAAAAAAAAAAAAAAAAAAAAACAAAGAAAAGAAAAAAAAAGAGTTAAGATTCCAACAAAATTTTAACTTCAAAAGATATCTTACTTGGTCTTGTCAGTATAAAGAGTGAAGAAGAGTAAAGGTCTTCCATTTATATCAGTTAAGAAATAAGAGGGAAAACCGGAGTGCCCAAAGAAAATCATTGACCTTTAGCAAGTGAACTAAAAAACTTTCTTACACTAGGAATAAGTCTCAGTATTACATGTTTTATCATCCAAGTTTGACACTACTGGTAGATAATTCAATTTGAAAAACAATATATGTAAAAGCATTAGAAATTTTTGAATTGTTTGTTTGGGTTCAGAATTGCCAACTGCTTAAATCTAGAGAACATATACTAGTATATATAAACCTAAAAAATAATTTGTTTGCCTTTTTTATATTATTATTATTATTATATTTTAATTAATTTTTTTCTTTTTCTTGTCATATAACTCCAACAAAAACTGTGGCAGATCTTGCCCTAGGTAAGGTTGGTAGCCCTGCCATCAGTAAAGCATTTTGCAAGCATTTGAGTCTCAGTTTGGTTGTTCTATTTTTTACCTTTCACTGTTACATAAATAATGTCTTTTTATTTATCTAGCCATTGGTTCACTGTATGGTGGCTGAACAGTTGAACAGTGTCAGCTGGAGATTTAAAGTTATAGCATGTAAAATATTACCCACTCTTCATGGATCTATTAATAAGGTAACAAGACTTTTCCTATCCTTTATTTTACTGAGCAGATTCTGTAACATTACAACACAAAAAGTAGCAATTTTCCCAAAAAGAAAAAAAAAACTTTGATTGGAACCAAGGCAAGAATTAATACCTTCTTATAAAGTCCGTTTTTGTATCTTATGAGAAGTCTTTATATACTTGTTTTACAAGATATCACTAATAAGCTGATAGACTTAATGTGGAATGACTGGCATGTTATACAATATTATCATTACATGTCAGGATATCACTAATAAGGTAATACACTTAATGTGGAATGGCTGACAAGTTATACATATTATCATTACATTTCTGGATACTGTATTACCATTTTATACATACTGTAATATTATACCTTATAAATTTGTTTTTCTAATAAATGCATTAATTTTTCTCCAGGCGATATTTTGCAATACAGACTGGAGGCTCCAGTCAGTATTATGTTTGCTTATGTCCCATTATTTTTTTGATGACATGATATTACGCTAAACAAAAAGTACATCTTAATCTTAACCCAAATAGTTTAATCAGTGGATTAACAGAAATACAAAGTTACAGTCAGGAACGGCAACTGTAATTTGTAAACAATCATCCTCTTTAAAGAATTAATTCCTGAAAAATGTTGGTATGTATTTATTTTTGCTTCGGTCCATATCATATTTTCGGGGTGCCTGCCCGGTCCATAAACTGAGATATAGCCTGTAACCATGAAATATTTGTTAAATATTGTGATATTTCAGGATATCACTAATAAGCTGATAGATTTAATGTGGAATGACTGGCATGAAGATGTACGTAAGTCAGCTGCTCAGTGTCTGGGTAAAACGAGTCATGGAAGGGAAGTACATGAGGAACTTAAAAAACGCATGGTGGAAGGAAATGAAGCGATGAGACTGGAAGCCATCAGTAAAGTAGGACATCTAGGTATGAATAATCTTGTTTTTAATTTGAATTTCTTTGATAATTACAGTAATTTGGTAGTAAAGTTTTTTTTATTTTCTGACTTGCTTTAAATTTTTTCCTGAATATTTTACTTTATTTATCTTTGTAAAGTATTATAGGTCTCAATGGCCAAGTACCACCTTTTAGATCACAACACCACTCACCTTCTGGGTTAAAAACTTGATCACTCATGGCAGATATTACGGTAAAAATATTATTAGTCAGTTGGCTTGCCATATTTTTTTAATCTAGGAACTCTTGTTTTCTCTACCATTCCCGAAACAATTGCTCATACGAAAATCTTGACTGGGCCAAAAACTCTATCAATCCACTTCACTTTGTGAAGTTATTGATAGTCTAAGTTTATATCAGTCGTGATGTTCATCAAAACATTCATTGTAGTAGATTTCTGGTGTAATTTATCATTTTTATTTCATGATACTAAAAGTTTCTAACTTTGATGCCAAAATTTTACTATAGTAATGACAAAAACTAAAGTCAGTTTATTTTATTATTTCATAATAACTTTTCTATTATTACTTTTTTACAGGTATTATGACAGCAAAATTACTTCCTGTATTTTTGAAATGTTTTGATGATGAATACATATCAGTAAGATTAGAAGCATGTGTTACCGCTGGCAACCTTGAAATTAGGGATGAACAAGTCATTGCCAAACTTGTACATTTGGCAACCTTTGACCCTATCTGGAAGGTCAAGGCCTTAGCCATTCAAGGTAAGATTTAAACTCACTAACAACAATTTTGTTGTAAAAGCTTGGAAACATGTTTCATAAAACTGAATTTCCTAATATACGGTATAGCTGGTTATTTTCATGTGGTGCAAATTTTGGCATATTTTGACGATAGTATTAAAATCACAAAAATAATCATTTTGTATACAAATTGACCATGAGTGAGGTGTTTGAAATCACCAGAATATATGCCAAAATTTTCATTTTACTTTTCTTGTCAAAATTGCCTAATTTTAGCGTCACTTAAATAACATATATATATATATATATATGGTTGATGTGCACCTGGCTATATCATTTATATGAAATGTATTATGGTACCAGTATTTAAGAATTTTTCCTAAATTTTTCTAGACTTTAATTTTCTTCTTAGATGCCTTTTAGCAAACTTTTAAGTAAAGTGATTTTGAAAATTTTTTATTACTAATATTATTTTTTATTTTTATTATTATTTCTTTTGTACATAGCTATTGGTAAGATTGGTGAAAGAAATGAAGAAATCGCTCAGACTTTACTTTGGGCTGTAAGATACGAGGAAAATCCTGGGGTTAGAGCTGAGGCATGTCACACTCTGATGATTTTAAAACTGAAGACAGAGGAAGTCGCTGAAGTACTACAGGAGAGGTTCTTAGTAGAATCTAGTCCTGTTGTAAGAGAGTAAGTAAACGTTTGATCGGAATATATAGTGTGTAATCCAGAGAAAAAAAAAAAAAAAACAGTAGTATTTCAACAGTTAATATACAACATACTATAGTATTTTCTAAAAAAAAAAAAAAAAATAGTAGTACTTTTGAAAAATGTTACATTTTCTCTTTTAATTTTTTATGGATTATGTAGATTATTTTTGGTTACAATAAGGCTTATTTTTATTTTTAGATTTATGTATTGATGGTTATGAGTGGTTCGAGACCTCAAAAAGGCATAACCACACCACCGGTCATTTACATAGATGACGGTCCATAGTCTCTAATTTTTATAATGTGTATTCCTTACATGTGGTTTGGGGAAAAAAAAGCTTTAACCAAACCACTGGTCATTTACATGAGTGCCTGTCCTTAATCTTGAATTTTATAATGTGTATTCCTTACACATGTTTATCTTTTCAATGTATTGTTGTATTTTAATGTTTTCATCTTTGACTATTATTGTTTTCTGATCTTGGTTGTGTTGACTGTTTCTTAGTACATGCACATTATTTTTCAGTTGCTTATTCTCTTCTTTCATTTTTTACGATAATCCGTTTAGTTTTAAAAATTTCTTTATTGAACAAAACATTTTACAATTTTAAAACTCTATTTACTATTTACATCTGTTGTAAGACAGTCTAAAAACAAAATAGTCATGACTAGTAACAGTATTTCTATTTGGATATGTGCTGTTACAGACATATATCCATACAGCAAAGCCATTACAAGTCATGATTTTCAGGACTAAAAATAGTCATGACTCGTAACAGCATTTCTATTTGGATATGTGCTGTTACAGACATATATCCATACAGCAAAGCCATTACAAGTCATGATTTTCAGGATTTAAAATAGTCATGACTCGTAACAGTATTTCTATTTGGATATGTGCTGTTACAGACATATATCCGTACAGCAAAGCCATTACAAGTCATGATTTTCAGGATACTGTTATCTGTTAACATTGCTTGTTTTGATCTTAATTAAAACTTTTATTATCTTTTTTTCAGTGAGATAGCTCAGACTTTACAAATGTTTGGTATCAGTGCTACGGAAGATATGGATATGGTCTCT
This sequence comes from Tegillarca granosa, assembly GCA_029721355.1. Lineage (NCBI taxonomy): Eukaryota > Metazoa > Mollusca > Bivalvia > Arcoida > Arcidae > Tegillarca > Tegillarca granosa. The sequence goes on from CM056605.1 coordinate 38,870,593, forward strand.
CAGATAAAGAATGAAGTTCGTAAACTTTGTACACGTAACAACATCGCAGCACAGATACATATCAATGACAAAGATGATGAAAAACGAGAAAATCTCAGGCGTATGATTTACGAATCCGAGCAGGAGCTCAAGGTATCGCTTTGTTTTCTTATCAGTTATCACCTGCTAACTGCCTTGTCTGTGTATGCCATTGTTATGTCTGCGTATCAACAAATACACTTGTCATTACTCAAATTAAATTATTTTTTAATTGTATCTTCTCTTGTTTTTTATGCAGTCAGGTTCAAATTTTGACAACTAGTAGGGACTGTGCTTAGTTGGAATGGTGGTTTCATTTTTTTTTTTTTTTTTTTTTGAAATTCCAAGGGACTCCAAACTAGGAATTAAGTTGTAATTGTGTTGTGACAGATACACCTTCATGGTATCTCCTTTGAATAATTTTTTTCATGTTTTATTTTTCTTCATATATTAGTATTTTAAGTGTTTTTGATATGCAGACATTTGCTTGCTCATAGTTATGTATTTCAATGGAAATTATCATGTTACAAGGAATTGTTCTAAAAATATTTTTTTTAATTGACTTAAGAGATTTTTTTTCTATATGAGTATCGATGCTGCACTGTACTATCTTCTTTATCATTCCTTTTTTCTTCTTATGTCATGCATGTTATAAGTTTTGAATTGTCCAGAACATTTCAGATTTTGTTCTTTCTAAAACCTGTCCCAATAGAACACAAAATGTTCCAATAAAACCTGTCTCAATAAACCAATTCATAAAAGTACCAAAGATATGGTTGAACAAGGGTGGCAATGAACACTTCATAATCATTATATTTTGTATTTAGTAATAATCATTGGGTTCTGGTTATGTTATTATCCACTGATCATGCTGATATTTGAATTATTGATTTTTTTTAAAATTCCGACATAAATATTCATTGGTCATGCTGATAATTGTGTTGTTTGAAATTTGAATAACACATGTATCCTTTAATTAACCCAATGGCGCGACATGAGTTAACACATTTGCAAACATTCCCATTCTTAATTTAAGCTAGGTAACACATTGGCACATATTCCCATTTTCAGCCAGTTAACACATTGGCACACATTCCCATTTTTAGCTAGTTAACACATTGGCACACATTCCCAGTTTCAGCTACTTGACACATTGGCACATGTTCCCATTTAGCTAGTATCCACAGATTCAGTAATGTCTCATATTAATGCCACTCAATAACTTTACCATCTCTTTTTTATCCACAATAAGTCTAACTCTTGTTTATTGTATATTTTGATAATCCATCCTCTGTAACTTCAAAATTTTACTTAACAAAATGGTGGCATTGAATTGATGTTTTACTGTATCTTTTAACACTTTAACACTGTATTGAATATGCTCAGATACGCTGTAGATCCTGTTATAATCGTGATGAAAGCAAGAATTTGTGATTATTTAATCCTCCTAATCATGGCAAGAAATCCATGACAATGACAGGATTTACAGTTTTTATTATGCTTATAAGTAATGCAGGTGTATTGCAGGCCACAACACCCCATGTATCCTGTCAAATTTATATTTATGTAATTTGAACCTGTGGCTTGTGACTCAGGATATGTAATTCGTTGACATGGTACCTGGGACTGTGTTACCTGACAATAATCTGTATAATGTTTTTGTCACCCTTCAAAGCTTTGAAAAATAACTACCAGTAAAAAATCATAAAACTTTTTTTTTATCTTCTCATTTCTTAGTGACTTAAATATTTTGTCACTATGTTAATCTGGTAGAGGCTACTGCCACATGTAAGAGTTACTTCCCTTATAACTCTAAAAATTTATGTACTCTTACAATTTATAAACAAGTATTTTTATTATTATTATTGTTAGAAGTTTTTCTTTTTTTTGGGTGGGGGTGGGGGTGGGGATGGGGATTGTGTTGTGTTCTGGCAAGTTACTTTGTGCTTTTTAAGGCAACAAATTTCTTTGAAGGGTGACATAAATAAATATTGTAGTAGTAGCAGTAGCAAAAGTGGTATAGTCATAATAGTTGTAGTAGTTGCTTTGTAGGACTGTTTTTTTAGTACTAACAACATTTCTATTCTCTCACCTATTTAGCGTCGTCTTCCTGTAAAAATAAGCCCCTACAGGTCAATGCAACTGCGGTCAACTGTTAGTAAATTTCATCGTCATGTTCATTTCATACCCAGTTTGTATAAGTTTTCCTCAGATTGTAAATATAAAAAGGTAAGTTTAAACTCCAATAAAACAAATCCATTCTTTTAGATTTCAGAGAACAAATTGGTTTTTATAATTTGTATTCCAAGCTCCTCTATTCAAGGTGCAAAAAATTTGAATCATGTGAACTATAGCAACATGATCATGTTAATGTTTTTTGATGGACTTTGTGTGCACTTTGCTAGTTTCTACTCCATCCTCTTAGATTCCAGAAAAAAAATCTGCTTTTGAAATTTGTATTTCTAGCTCACGAATCATGTGAACTAGAGCAACATTATCATGTTAAAGTTTTTTTAATGGACTTTATATGCAGCAAGTTAGTCTGCTTATGACTCTACAGTTGTTTTTTATATTTCTTTATTTTCAATTTTGCTTATACTGATTGTATTTCTATTTAGCTCACTTGCACAAAAGCACACATTCTCAGCTTCTCACAATAAATGTTAATGTCCTTGCTTTTTTTTTTTTTTTTTTTTTTAAATTCATTACAACTGAAGCTTCTAATCATATTCTATGTTACCCTATTTTTATTTTTATCCTTATAACTTCACACTTAATACCTGATCTATACTAATTTTTTATTTGATGCCTTTCTGTCATTTACATAATCATCCATTAGCTCTAACATCTTGCTTTGTATTCTACAATTTACTGTTGAAGTCATTGTTTTTGTAAATCATAAATCATATTCAATTTTCATAAAAAATCCAATTACCATAATTTTTTAAAAATTTTTCATTCATTGATTTATTCATTTTTCTTTTCATCTACTTAAGCCCAGTGGTTATAGAAAATTGCAATACCATAGAATATATCTGCACTGAATAAAAGTTGCTGCTATTGGGATTTTACATTTTGAAAAAAAAAATCAGTTCTTAAATTGCTTATACAATATATGTCAAAGCTAGGACATCACTTTTGGTATAAACACTGTTACTTTGATGGTGGTTGTATTTTGTCTGCCGATTGTTGAAGTATTTATATCGCTAACTCGCTGTCGTGATTTTTTTATTCATAATCCTATTTGTTTACATATAGATAAAAATATTATATTTGTTACATAAAAATAATAAAAAAATTTATGTTGAAATTGTTTCATTCTAAATTATTAATGCCTTTTACATTTGGTTATATTTTGATTATGATAGGAGCATGAAGGAGAACCCGAGCCAATGATGCAGCGGATCCGTTCTTTGAGTCAAGCTGGAAGTAAACAAGATACTTTACATGCGGATTCACAAGGCTCCCCATCTCCAAGTAGAGATGGTGCTCCAAGTAGAGAGGGTGCTCCAAGTAGAGAGGCTGCTGTATTTACTCCAACTGCTGATGAAGAACTGGACAAAATTCTGTCCAGAGAAGATACACATACAAGTGCACGAACCTCACCTGAAACTCAAACTCAATCAACAACTCCTTTACAAAAATCACAGTCAGGCACAGATGATACAAGTATTAAAGACCGAGAAGATCTTGATTCCTCTCGAACAAAATCGAGAATGGACAGAATTTCTGAAGAACAGAGAGATAGTTCTGGTAGTCAGTTATCTCGCAGTGCTGAAACTGAGAGTGAAGAAAAAGAATATGATTCTGAAAACGAAAAATCTGATGAAAAAATGTCCGGTGACAGACCAACAAGTATTGTGAAATTTTCTTCACAGTTAACTGTCACTGATATACCTGGGCGTGGTCAGTCCACAATGACCCCATGTAAATCAGCCAATGAGGATATTGCTAGACTTTCGAGAATTAGTAGTGTGGCACAGAGTGGCACAGAAGTGGTGAAAGCTTTCAGTCGTGATGCAGTTCGGGAAAGAGAAAAAATAAACACAGTTGCTAGGGACACATTTGATGGTTTAGATGCTAGATATTTTGATATGGTTGACGATCTATACCAAGTTGATAATGCTTATGAGATTATTGTGCGGGGTATGGATCTTATACCAATGGGAGCCAGTTCAGAAAAAATACAAAATGTCATGATCCTACCAGGATTGTCAAACCCTGAACTAGCAGCTGTAGGTCAGGCGGATGAGAGCTTCGTGGTAGATTCCATAGATGACAGATCCATGACTATAGAGCAGACGGAGGGTAGTGTTACTGTTGGGCAAGGCAACGATAGTGCTGTGGCAGATTCCGTAGATGAAAAATCAATGAAAACTGATGAATCAAAGCCATCTTTCTTTATGACGGAACAAGAAGATACAGATCTTTAACTTCCCAATTTTATTAATGAGGTTGACTGTGAAAAAAATAAATAACATGTGATATCTGAATAGATATGAAAAAAAGCCTTTATCATTACATCTGTAAGTCTTAGAGTATTATAGATACAAGAGAAAAATTTGGGGATGATACTATCTGCTATCTAATAGAAAAGTTTTGAGTTTGCATAACACTAATCCTTGTAAAATATAAAAAGTAGAAATGTAAAGAGAACAGCTCAGGGAACATAAAAATTTATTTAGACAAAGAAGAAACTGAAGAAAACATATCATGTATAAACATTATTAAGTATTTTGAGTATTTATTAATTTGGGTGTGTGTGTGTGTGTGTGAGAGAGAGAGAGAGAGAGAGAGAGAGAGAGAGAGAGAGAGAGAGAGAGAGAGAGAGGGGTGTTTGAGAGAGAGAGAAATTGTTTATGTAAATTGTAAATATGTGTTTTAACATACACATATATTTGTGTATTTGGGGAAAGTTGAAGCATTTATTTCAAAATATGTATTTGTTATTTTTTATTGCATCAAGTGATGTTGAGTTGAGTTTTAAAATTGAAAATAGATGTAGTTTTTAATCATGTTATATTTTTGAATGATCTTAAAAAGACTTATATTTAATACATATTGTCTGTGATAAAAAACCAACTTATGGTATACTGCTGCTTTAATGTCTCTATTGATGTATGCTTGTCTCTCTGTTTGTCTATCTGTCTTTGTCTGTCACCTGTTTTTCTGTATTTATCTGTGTGTCCATCTGTCTGTCTGTCCCTTTTTACTTTTTAAGTCTGTGATATATTTCATTGAAAAATAATGTTTATTTTTCTTTTTGGAGTAAATTAAATGTGCTATTATTTTTTGAAAACTTGTTTCCTTCATTTTTAGCTTACCTGACTGAAAGGTCATGTGAGCTTATGGCAAGGCCAGGTGTGTGTATGTGCATGTGTGCGTGTGTGCGTGCGTGTCGTTAACACCTAATTTTGACTTCTCCTCCAAAAGTGCTGGACAGATTTCAGTGATCCTTGGTCAGAAGCAGATATGGGCCGGTGCAATTCAGATTTGTTTAGGGCATTGCCATGGCTACCAAAACTAGGTCAAGGTGACCTAGGGGTCCAAAATTCTTAAAAAATCTTCTCCAAAATCGATGATAGCAGAAAAATCTGATGTGATATTTGGCTTCTCTAGGGTCTTAAGCCTATAGTTTGTTCATTTCGTGAAATTTGGTTGAAAAATGGGTTACGCGTTTTTTGTGTTTAATTTTAACAAGAGGCCCATGGGTCTTAACGCTCACCTGAAGATGTGTCCAATATTGTTTGCAAAGTGCAATAGACAATATATTAAGTACAGAAACTTGAAAAGTTTTCTCGAATTAACAACTCCCACAAAACTTAATCAGAAATATATCCACTCACATTTCATTCATAAGTATCTTATATAATATGCATGAAGTAACTGTAGTGCAAAGAATAATTTCCAAATCATTAATCAATTTCAGGATGCTTATGCAGCTATGTCCTTGACCTTTGAACATATATGACCTCGAGCCATATATGATTGTCATGTCAATACCTACAATATTCTAATATACATGCCTATGCATGAAATTAATAGCTTTCAAGATAATTAATTATTTTAGTACGTATTCCTATGTTGATATGACCTTGACCTTTGACCTTATAACCTTGAACGATAAATCAAAATGACAAAATGTCAATACCTACAATATTCTAATATACATGCCTATACAAAAAGTTAATAGTTTTCCAGATATAGTGACAAATATATAATTTTTAGCAATTTCCCCACTCAGTGCCTTACAATTTCCTCATTTTGAGCCCCATGGATACCATTTGTGCAAATCTGAAAATAAATGTCCTAAGGATGTTATAAATGAAATAACTAAGGTATATATCTCTTGTAGATTCAGAGGAGAAGATTTTTAAAGTTTTTCACTCTTTCCCCCCTTATGGGGCCCCAAGGGGACATAACTTTTTCATTTGTGCAAATCTGAAAGGGCTTTACCCAGGCATGATGGTTACCAAGTTTCATTAAATTTGGCCCAGTGGTTTTGGAGGAGAAGATTAAAATTATAAAGTTTATGAACAATGCACGATGGATGACTTACGGCGGACAAAGATGGATAGCAATAGCTCATCTGAGCATTCAGCTCAGGTGAGCTAAAAATTTCATAAAATGGCTTCAAATTGTTATAACTTTACTATTTGAACAGATAATGACATGGGGTTTTCAGTTTTGACTTTTTCTTGAAATGACCTTTAAAATAGGGCCAAGATCACAAATCAAGGTCCCGTGTACCCGACAGCCTGACGGGGCATGATAAAGATCCCCTATGTTTATCGAAAACAGAGTAGGCGTTTACGCCGGCATAGGGCCCCTTCACTTAAATCATCAAAATTAACACATCCATGCTTTTGATCCCCCATTACTAAAGATCCCCTTTTGGAACAGGCTTCAAATAACCCCACCCCCTTCATTTTTTATATCAAAATTTCAAAATTTTTCTCTTGGCGTGTTCTCTCGCCTGGTTAGGGATACCCTATTGTTACCGCGGGGTACTTCACTTACAGCTGGGCCCCCCCTCTTCCTATACGCTTTCCTGCTCTGCTGCTGTCCTGGCACCTTCGTTTATTAGGGACTATAACGACCAAATTATCAAAATCATAAAAATTATATTAAAGTTAAACAGTCTGCACAATGGCCTCAGTTGCCCGATGTAGACTTTAAACTCGCTCAATTCATCATCACAAATCAAGGTCATGACCTAATTTGTGATTTTTGCAGTTTTAGGCAATTTTCTTGCAAATATTAAGAGAGATATGAATTCAAAACATTGTTAAAATGTTCAGCATGACAAAATCTGAAAAGGTACTACATTTTGAAACTGTATGATAATTTATGTAGGAGTTGTTGCCCCTGAAATGTTATTTTTGGCTTATAAATACTAAAATTGTGCATTAGCTTGAAAACTATAAACTTTTTGTATAGGCATGTATATTAGAATATTGTAAGTATTGATAAGACGATTATTTTGATATATGGTTCAAGGTCATATGTTGAAAGGTCAAAATCATGGCTGCATAACCATATGGTTAATGATTTGGAAGTTATTCATTGTACTATAGTTAAATCATGTATATGAGCTATTTATAAATAAAATGTGACTAGATATTTCTGATTAATTATTGTGGGATTTCCAAACTTGAGGAATTTTGTAAAGTTTTTGTAATTAAGTTCTTTGCAAATTTTTTGACATTTCCTCAGTTGAGCATTAAGGCCCATGGGCCTCTTGTTGAACTGCTGTGATTGATTTTTGCAAGATTTCCAATATAAAACCCCACTTTTGCTGCATCTTATGACAGTCAATTTTGCAGTAGAAATGCTTTTATATGTTAAAGTCAAGATTTTTTCACTTATATCAAGATGGCCAGGCACTGATTTGTGAGCACCTGCTTTAGACCTTAAAACTGTACTACATTTAATAGAAAGGTGGTCTTTATGGACAGATGGTCTATAATACCCTACAGGTCTGCTACAATCCCCAAAGTAGTTTTAGGGGTATGGTACAGTAAACCTGTATATAACAACCACCTATGGAACCAAATATTGACTTTATTTCACAGTTGGTCATTATATAGAGGTTCTGTTTGATTGAAATATGAAGTTAAAGGGCCATAATACTGTTCTTAATGAAAATGGCAGTCTTAATGAGCAGGTGGTCTCTATAGCCAGTTTTACTGTACATATTATACCTTTACTGTTTTGTAATTTATATAGTAATTGTTGTAATGTTATTTAATGCCACATCAGCAATTTTTTAGCTATAAGCAATGAGAGCCAAGTTTTTAATATCTATGGATTGATCTAAGGAGATTTGTGTATGTGTAAGTGTGTATTATGATGCAATCAGGGTGACATTTTGGTAAGGTACTAGCTCACAGAGTCACTATGCCACAGACAGGTATATATAACTACCCCATATCCTGGCACCCGACCATCCTGTCATTACTCTGTCCTCCTAGTGCCGAGTGTAAGGCGAGGAAGCAATATCACAAATTTTAAAGTCTTCTGTAAGATCTGGCTGAAGTTTGAACCCATGACCTTCTGCCTTGAGGCAGATGTTCTACCACTGTGTCACAGAGGCAGTCTAACTTATACAATACGCACACTCACACACACACACACACAAACACACGCACGCCACACATACACAAATAAAATAATAGTGTATCACTAGATTTTAATTTATTGTCAAATAATACCATGGACGGAATGAAATATAATACATATATAGATCATAATTATATTTAAATACATTAAAAAAAAAAAAAAAAAAAAAATAGACAACATCAAAAAAATGGACAAGCTTTTTGCAAAAATATAATTTTGTTTTCTATAACATATATCTAAATGAACAAAAACAAAGAGTTTTTAAAATGATTGCAAAAAGTCAATCTTTTAAAAGTAACTGGAACAACCTTTAAAATAAACTCCATGCAGAGGAAATGTACATATAAGCACTATTTTATTCATAGGATAATTTTCAAAAATCCATCTGGTGTAAATTTCACATTTATTTATCTGTAAAGTAAAACCCAATCTTTAGCTGGAAAAAAATTATCAAAAGTTAGTTCAAATCGTTCGGTTTCTAAATTTTTTATGGAATATTTTCAGGCATATGTATTGGATGTGGTAATGAGCTAACAATTTCAACAATTAACATCTTGGGCACAGGCATGAGTTTTCCATAATTTTTTTCTATATTTTTGAATCTTCTTATGTAGTACAAACACACATTTAAAAAAAAATCAACTACCTTTTTCTATGCCAAATGGATTCCTTGTGTGGTTAGAATATTTTTTTCCTGCAAAATAAATCATTTTTCCTATGCCCTAGGTACTCCTAATGAAATAAGAAAACTCATTTTCTGCATAAACTAATGGAATGTGTTCAACAATATCACAGTTCACTTAGTCTATTGAAAAAAAAAAAATAAATAGTACAATTGACAAATATTTAACACAACAGTCAAACCTATCTATCATGGACACCAAACGAGTGGAATAATGTTTTTATTGCTCAAGTCAAGACTTTTTCACTTGTATTGAGGCAGTCAGTTCTGGCGAGAAGAACTTTGATCCATAAGTTTGGACCTTAAAGCCAATCTGCCACCAAGGCCTTTGGGCACAAAAAGTAGTGGAGTTATGATGTTTTATGCCCTAAGCCAAGATTCTTTCATTCATATTAAAGCAGTCAGTGGTAAGTTCTGTCATGTTGGAGTGGAGTATGCCCTGGTCAAGATTCTTTATTCTTCATGTTGAGGTGGTAAGTTCAAGGAGGTAAAACCACTGACCTTTATCTAATGAACTGATAAACTTTCTCATATTATGCTTTACCCCTAGAGGAAATCGCCAGGGACCTAGGCAGTGAGAGGTGTTTGATCTGTAAGTGTGGTATAGACCTCTGGACCAACAAGTCTGATCCTAAGCCAGTAACTTATGAATAGGATGGACTTTACAGCTATAAAAAACATATTTAATGCAAATATAAAACAGATCTATCTTTATCCCATTGAAACATTTCAAGGGCCTTGGGGACCATGCAGTCTTAAACCCAAACTGTAAGGGGCCTGTAGATGTCACGACTTGAATAGTACTTGGGCAGGTCCTAGTTAAATCCTTGTTTGTCAGTTCATTTGTTGAAGGTCAAGGTCAGTGCTGGTTTCCTTAACCATCCCAGAAATGTCCACTTCGAAATATTTATGAAAAGATTCTTGATGAAAACTTTAAACTCCATTCCACTCAATAAACCAGTTTAATGATTTTATTATAAATTTTTAAAGTATAGTACACAATGGACTAAAAAAAAAAAAAAAAAAAAAAAATATATATATATATATATATATATAACAATTAATGGATGGCTTATAAGTAACGGAGACCTTCATTAAATCAATGAGTTGGAGATTACGACTGGCTATAATTTGATTTATAACTGAAAATTGCACTGAATTATGACAAAAACATATAAAAAATGGGGAAAAAATGAGAAAAACAAAATAAAATCTAGTATCTAAAATGAATACTTATAGCTTCTACAAATTTTTATATATAGTGAAAATACTAAATTTTTCATATTTTAACAAAAATGTTTGGTAGGGAAAAATTCTTGCAGTACATGAATATTCGAAACTTACTCATAACTTGTACTTTCAAAAAAAATTTTAAAAATTGAAATTCTTCATGTCTTCCAAAATATTAAGAAATTTTTTATATCACTCTGTACATAACACTGCTTTATCAGACATTTTAAAAATTATTCATGTAACATTAAATAACATTTAAATGCCAAAAAAAAAAATAATAATAATAATAATAATAATAATAATAATAATAAACAAATAATAAAAATAATAATGGGAAAAAAAAAAAAAAAAAAAAAAAAAAAAAAAAAAAAAAAAAGGAAAAATAAACAAACTTTACAGAGAAGTTTGTTTTTAAAACATAGAACATTTGAATTTTTTACAAAAATACAAGTTTATACAAGTTTACAAGTTATCATGGCATAAATCAATTAATTTATAAAAAGCACACTACATGTACAATAATACTATCTGTAATGCCTGAAGTATAACATATTAAATACATGTTTATAATGCTCTCAGCTGTTTTAAGGTGACTATATATAATGTATGTCTCTATGTCTATGTGTTACACATGTATATAATACTAGTATTTATGTTATGTGTTACACATGGATATTGTATATATATGTTATGTGTTATACATATATACACAAAGGGTGCATTTGTTTCCATTGTAAATTGTGTAAGATTGTAACAGTGTAACAGTTTACACACATTTCTCAAAGGTAGCCATTTATAAGTGTCGAGTAGTGAAATATAACCTAGTTATTATGTTTAGAAGTTTATATTAATAATTGAAGTGGAGCAATGGTGTCCAAATTCTTTCACTTATATCACAGCGGTCAGTTTTGGGATGGTGGAAGAAAATATTGAAAAATTATGAAAAACACTGGAAAGTAAACTAACAAATTTTCTCACAATATGGTCAGTCCACAGATGGATTTGAACCTAGTAAGTGGTCCAGAGATGTTGTTATCTGTAAGCACATTCTTTTGACCACTTGGCCACTAAGGCCCCTTTTTATAAATGTTACATTTGGTAGGTAGGTTATCTCTAAAATTTTAAGTTCAACATCCCAAAAGCACATTGAGGAAAATCACAGTTTACATGTCCATTCTTCCGGCCATAAATTAAATACAGGTACATCATATCATAAATATAATACAATCATTGCTGTCATCAGAAAATGATGATTTACTTAAAATATTTGGTTAAAAAGAACCACTGAAACATTTTGTCTTAGCCTTTCGTTTTTTGTGCACATCTTTTTTAGAAGTCATTTTTTTAATATTTAGACACTTTTTTTTTTACAAAGTCCCCCCCCCCCCAAAAAAAAAAAAAAAAAAAAAAAAACAACAACAAAAAAAAAAAACAACAACAACTTTATTAAGTTCTTACAGTATTTAGATTAAAAACAAATGCACCAATAATTTATAATATACGTGTATTGTATTTTTGACAACTAAAGCACTCTCTTTATCATCATATACACTCACACATTATTTTATAAAATATATTTTTCTCTAAAAAAGTCAATAAAAAAAAGAATACTGTCTTAGATAAGCAAAAGGCTACCATTTTCTAATAGGTATCATTAGGTATTAGTTAACAAAATACATTGAGTTATCTTCACTCAATAATTAATGTGCAAAATATGAAAATAGAGCTGACCCGAAAAATGTTCCATACTTTTATGCTTATAAACTGTAGTTTTAACACAATAGTATCACTAATATATACAACCTGGCTGATATTTCAATAAACACTTCAGATCAGATTAAAAAAATCAAAACAAATCTGATATTTAACTATCAAAAAATAACGTTTTCTATCTTTTAAATTATAAAATTGGTAATTTCTGAAAGTTAGGTTATCCATAGATGTCTAGAATTGATCCTTAATTAATTAAAGGATGTTTTCACCCAAAGATAAATTCAACAGTTAGTTGTCAGATATATTTAAATATAAACTAAATTTTAAAAAAATTTTAAATAATTTTAAATAATTCCTATATCAAAGTTAATACATCATATTACTCCATTTTTGTGGTTTGTTAATGCTCGATGTAGTTGCCTTGTTTTATTTTTGGGATCTAGAATTTAAGAATTTTCTACTCAAATTTTATAGACTGTATGTTAAATGCAGCATTTTTTTTCATGGATATAGTGAAAATGAAATCACCATGACAGATAACCATAATTACAGTAAAAAAAAAAAAAAAAAAAAAAAAAAAAAAAAAAAAAAAAAAAAAAAAGAAAAAAAAAATCCAAAACAAAAATTTTTTTGCATGCTGAATGCAATACTAGAAAGTAAGCTTTTAAAGTTATCCATTCAAAACTATCTTTAATTTAATTCTGGTCCATAAACTGTTATTCAGAACATGTTACAGTAAAACCTCATGATACTGACCCTCAATATCTTAACATAATCCTACTTATGGCTACAATAAAACTGTTACAATAATTAAACCATTTACAATGCTCTTTGACAACTTAGCCACATTAGTTATTATTTTGAAGTCTAAAAACCTATTTCTTTCATGTTTTCATAAATCTTACTTGTTGTATCATCAAATCAGAATCAGACTTGACAGGCAGAATTAGACCTAAGTACCAAATGGTGACAATGAATCTTGGTTTTACTGTTCATTCACCAACCTCTTCATACAGTTAAGATATAACTGAACTAATGTTGAAAATCAACCAAGGTTTTACTGTCTATTAAAAACACTAGGAATATCTTAAAATTCTTTGAATTAACTCTTTTTTTTTTCATGTCTGATGAAGCACACTTATTAAACACTGCATTCATGCAAACACATAAATTATAAATCTCTCTCTCTCTCTCTCTCTCTCCCACACATGCAAGTACAAGCACACACACACACACACACACACACACACACACACACACACACACACCTATAATCAATCTATGATGGACACAAATCTATATATTACTATCATTTTAACAAGTTTATATTTTCTTCAGACTATGTTACTAATTGCATAAATGAAGCAGCAGTATTATACAAAATGTATATATAAATGGATGGAATGTTTGCCGTTATCCAGGCATGCATGACTGATTTCTATCCTGCAGTACATTTAATATTGCGTTTGGTTATGGTTGAGTTGTTTAACTGTAAACATTATGTCAAAAACTTGTTATACCCTTCTTCTGTAAAAATTCATCAATAGTGCGAATAATTCTCTGAAATTATAAAAAAATAAAATAAATATATCACTCGATCATTTCAGATTCTAATATCCTGAACATTTTTTTAAAATATAAATTACAAAATAGATATATTATCATCATTTCAAATTTATCCTAAATACATGGATATTATATCTGAAATTATAAAATAGATATTTTATCATTCCAATTTTTTTCCCTAAATATTGGCATCTGAAATAATGAAACATATACAAGATGGATCATTCATTTCAGTTTTTTTTTTTTTTTTTTAAAATTTCAAATATTGCAATTCATTTAATTTTTTTTTATCTCAAATACTGGCACATATTCTTCAATTTGAACTAAGCAAATTTCACAACACTTGTTCTTTACAGAATGATAATAGTTATGATTCTAGTCTAGTTAGATAAAAACAATTGTCCCAAAAAGATCGAGGCAGCAGTGCTTGAAATACTAACAATCAACATGACCTGTAACCCCCCCCTCCCCCCCCCCCCCCAAAAAAAAAAAAAAAAAAAAAAAAAAAAAAAAAAAAAATTACAATATGATCAACCCATTACTTGAAAAGCTACTGAATTCAAACATCAAATTTGAGATTGCCTCCAATCATCTGTGTTGGAGTAGGATATCCTTAAAGGTCTTTTAAACAAATAGAAATAAATTCATGACAAAATTTAATCTTTTTACCCAAGATATTTTGCTTTGAAGCTGTATATAAAATTTTAAAACAATCCATTTAGAATCAGTAAAAAAAACAACTATCTATACTCAGAAAGACTAACATCATAGAAATAAGGTATGTCAATTTTGATAAGATTCTTATCTTTTTGAACATATTTCAAACCCAAACGCCTAACATCCAACCCCCCCCCCCCCCACCCCAAAAAAATGTGTAGAAATCATACTTGAATCTTGTAAGGGGAGTAAAACACAATTGAACTACTTCATTCCTCCCTCTCTCTCTCTCTCTCTCTCTCTCTCTCTCTCTCTCTCTCTCTCTTCTCTCCAGTTGGTTTTTAGTTGGCTTATAATCAAACATTACATTATAAGTAGCGCATGCCACTAATCTAGCACTGTGTTTAAACCTGCCTAAACAAGCATCAAATAAAATAAACATCATCTGTATGACTGATTACTGAAGTGCTTATCTTCATTCAAAATAAAAAGAAAGAAGTCCACAACTGAACAACATGAACCTGGCAACAGCCAATGTAACCAAGAACACAACACAATACAAGTAAACAATAAATAGAAAACCAAAATCTTTAAGACAAGGAAAAAATGGAAACAATCAATGGTATGTTAATTTATTGTCTGGCTTTCAGTTTGTTTATGCTTTCCAATTTCCAACAAAACTTTGAGTGGTGTTTTATGTACAAGTCAAGATTCTTTCCCTTATATCAAGATGGTCAGTTCTGAGTTCTGAGATGGTGGAGGAAATAGGAGTATCAGAGAAAACAATGTTCAAGCTTATGTTGACGTTCAAGTCAAGGTTCTTTCAATTATATCAAGATGGTCAGTTCTGAGTTCTGAGATGGAGGGGAAAATAGGAGTATCAGAGAAAACAATGTTTAAGCTTATGTTTACGTTCGAGTAAAGGTTTTTTCAATTATATCAAGATGGTCAGTTCTGAGTTCTGAGATGGTGGAGGAAATAGGAGTATCAGAGAAAACAATGTTTAAGCTTATGTTTACGTTCGAGTAAAGGTTTTTTCAATTATATCAAGATGGTCAGTTCTGAGTTCTGAGATGGTGGAAGAAATAGGAGTATTAGAGAAAACAACCAACTTTCAGCAAGTAAATCTTAAATTTTCTCACACTGGATCTGCCTGAGTTGGAATAGAACCCAGGTGGTGAAAAGCACCGTAATTGGTTAGCACATGCTTTAGACTACTCAGAGGCGGACACTTGATAAAATAAAAAAAGTTTAACCAATAAACATTGTACAAATAAATTAATCTGAAAAGCCTTAACCAATAAAGTCTATCTCAACTGAACTACAGTGAAAATCTTGAGTAAAATGAAAATCTATCTTAAGTTTAGAAATTGAAAAAATGGATAACTCAAGTAAACTGAAAACAGTTTGGAAATTGAAAAAATGGATAACTCAAGTAAACTGAAAACAGTTTGGAAATTGAAAAAATGGATAACTCAAGTAAACTGAAAACCTAGCTGTCTTAAAAACACATATATACTGTAATCATATTTTCATTTCTGTTTAAAAAAGAATTTTACATCTCAAAAAAATTCAATATATGTTGGACCATACACTGCACAAGGTTTAAAAAGCTGGTTACGAAAAAATTGTTTTGAAAACAAACATATCATACTTCGATGAGTCTAAATGAAAAGTGAAAATTAATTTTTGTTTATATAAATCAATTTTTATTTGTTAATTAATGAAAGCAAAACACAAAATTTCTGCTCAAATTAGAAACACAAGAATCTGTGGAACATTTTAAAATTATGTTGTGGTTTTAATTCATGTCAAGTTAAAAAAAATACATATACATATATATATATATGTTATGCACGATAAAATAATTATGATTTTATGAAATGAAATGTGAAAATATGGCACATTCAATGTTTTATATGACTTAATTAATATATTAATTATAAAATGTGAGTTTGTGAATCAAACGTCAATATCAAGCCATAAAACAGCTATTACCATCATGACTTCTTAAAAATTCATCTACTGTCCTAAAAATACTCTGTAAACATAAAGTTTCAACATTTACAAAGAATTAACAGAGACTGAATAACATCTACCTGGTTACGAAAATAACATCTACCTGGTTACAAAAATTAAAAATAATTGTTCAAGTTTGCTGTAAAGTCAATATATATTTGACAGTTTTAACTTATTGCTAAGCTTTTTTTTTATAAACTTTATTTTTTTTTTCTTTATTTTAATTATTTTAAAATTAATATAATTTTATATTTATTTATTTTTTTTTTGTGAAAAATTACTGAATAAATTCAGAGCTACAACTTTTCATATTTTAAATACCCGTATTTATGAGTTCCCTTCAATTACAATTCTTTTAATCTTTATCCTTAAACTTAAAATAAATCGATTAGAGACATAGTTAATCAAGCTGTTGAAAAATTGCAAAGTGCGAGAAAAAGATTGGACAAAAACTGAGACTACAAGTACCTTAGGTATTCTATTATTTGACCTTGTGACTAATATTTCAGGCCAACATGACCTATATAAAAACTTGACATAGCATTTTTTGTCAAAATGATCTTTCTGAGCAAGTTAGATGAATAATAAACTAAATGAAAAATTATGGCTTGTAGAGCGTTAATCAAATTTTAATTACCATGTCTTATTGACAAACACTGATCATAAATGCTCACAAACTAGCATACAAACAATAAGTGAAGGGAAAACAATTAAAAAAGGAAAATATTTAATACTTTTGTCTTTTTTTCAAGAGTGTATTGCTATATATCTAATGAAAGGAAACTTATTTTTCAGAAAAGAAAATGGTAACCATTTAATTATATCTACTACATCTATAGTGTTCTACTATTGTCAATTCACTATATTTCTCCGAGAGTGGATTGCTATTGCTGTATTGTTATATACCCAATAAAAACTTATTTTCCAGAAGAGAAAAATGGTTCAACTATATCTACTAGGAGAGTGGAGTGGAGTGATGGTGTTTTATGCCCCAGTCAAGAATCCTTCACTTATTTCGAGGGGGTCAGTTCTTGGATGGTGGAGGAAACCCGAGTGCCTGGAGAAAACCACTGACCTTCGACAAGTGAACTGACAAATTTTCTCACACTAGGATCTGTCCCGAGTTGGATTTGAAACCAAGGCAGGTGAGAGGCATTGTGATCTGTCAGTGTGCGCTTTAGACCACTCGGCCACCGATGCCCTCATATCTATATCTACTAAATCTACAGTGTTCATTTCTTCCAACCTGCTAACAAATCTAGATGGGAGGAAACACATTTTAATATATATATATATACCCTCTTTTCCATTGATCTTGCCATATCCAATGCAGTTTTCCCATACTAAAAATAAAATCAAAATCCATGGTATGAATATTAAACAACAAAAATACAGTATACATGTATCTCTCTAAATTCATCACTACCATTTGTTCAGTCAGATTTTGGCCCTTTATTGGTCTATAACTTCAGCAGCAGACTATTTGTAAAGCAGAGTATGTAAAGTAACAACGACAAGTCAGTTCTTGGTTGTTGTAAAATTTAAAGTATTTTTACATGAATTAGTAGAGTAGAAAGAGTAGAGTAATTGTGTTTTACGTGCCAGTCAAGATTCTTACACTTATTTCGAGGCCATCAGTTCTGGGATCATGGAGGAAACTGAAATGCCCGGAGAAAACCACCGACCTTCTGCAAGCAAAATGACAAACTTTCTCACACTAGGATCTGTCCCGAGTGGGATTGGAACCCAGGCAGTGAGAGGGGCCGTGATCCGTAAGTGCACGCTTTAGACCACTCGGCCACTGAGGCCATTTTCACACATGTTCTCTTTCATGATGTCATCTTCAATGTTTAACCCCTATGCCTTTGTTGTGGCAAAACAAAATAAGTTATATTTACTTAACATTTTAAGATAAGATGTCAATCATATACATCAAAATTATCCATGAAATATAAAAATAAATAAATAAATAAATAATAAATAAATAAATAAATAAATAAATAAATGCCTGGAGAAAAACACCAACCAAGCAAGCAAACTGGCAGAGTATCAGTAAAACCTTTGGCAAACAAATGGACAAAGGTTCTAAAACTTGGTTATGCCAAACCTATGTGATCAGAAAGCCTAAAATTTAGACCACTGTGCCTCTGAGGTCATTACCAATGAGTTATAAACTTACTTCATTTGTTACTTTAAGGTTAGCGTTCTTCTGTAGTAATAATTCCACTAACTGCTGATGACCATTAATTATAGCTACCATCAACGCTGTTTTACCATCCCTGTCCTGGGCATCAATATTAGCTCCTGCCACTAACAGTGTTAATGCTACTTCTCGGTTTCCTGCTAGACTTGCTGTAAATACACAAATTAACATTTATTGTATATACACTTGTGAAATATCACTCTCATCTCCTAGGTAACCATAATAACCAGTGATATATCACTCTCATCTCCTAGGTAACCATAACAACTAGTGAAATATCACTCTCATCTCCTAGGTAACCAAAATAACTAGAGAAATATCACTCTTATCTCCTAGGTAACCATAACAACTAGTGAAATATCACTCTCATCTCCTAGGTAACCATAACAACTAGTGAAATATCACTCTCATCTCCTAGGTAACCATAACAACTAGTGAAATATCACTCTCATCTCCTAGGTAACCAAAATAACTAGAGAAATATCACTCTCATTTCCTAGGTAACCATAACAACTAGTGAAATATCACTCTCATCTCCTAGGTTATCATAGCAACTAGTAAAATATTACTCTAATCTCCAAGGTAACCATAACAACTAGTGAAATATCACTCTCTTCTCCTAGGTAACCATAATAACTAGTGAAATATCACTCTCATTTCCTAGGTAACCATAAAAACTAGTGAAATATCACTCTCATTTTCTAGGTTACCATATCAACTAGTGAAATATCACTCTCATCTCCTAGGTAACCATAATAATTAGTGAATATCACTCTCATTTCCTAGGTAACCATACCAACTAGTGAAATATCACTCTCATCTAATAGGTAACCATAATAACTAGTGAAATATCACTCTCATCTCCTAGGTAACAGACATCAATATTCTGTTGCAACAAGTGATGACATCATATTTTGTGATGATTTGATTCATAGGTGATGTCAGTAACTATTATTCTCCATGAAAAGTACTACTGTAAGTTTTCCTCCAAATATTTTTTTTCAACTGTAAAAGTCGACAAAAGTTTCTAAATGGAGATTGGAAAGCTAAACTTAAAAAATGTAAAATGCTTAATTATAGCTAATTTAAAATCTAGTTAAAAGTAAAAAGTCCATTTTGTCTAGAGATTTGGACATTAATTAACAACACATTCTATGAAGGTCCTTCGGATGAGTCATAAAAAACTGATGCACTGTCTAACAGTAAGAGTTGAATACTAAGGAAACTTTTTTCACATTGCCCTAACTTTTGCCAATTAAATGAAAGTGAAATATAATCCATCCATCCATCCATCCATTTTATTGATTCATTCATTCATTCAATCTTTCATTCATTGATTCATTATTCAACCATCAATTAATCAATTCATCAATCAACTGACTCATGAAGGGCGGATAACTAAGTTGAATTTATCAGTGATAGATGTATTAAAGTTGTCCCCCTTTATCAGTACATAATAAAATTTACATACCACATCTAATTAAAGGTGTCCATTTTGTCTGGTGGTCCTGGACATTTACATCAGCACCATCACTGATCATCCAATCTACTAACTTAGCGTTACCACTATCCACTGCCCAGTGTAATGGAGTTGTCCCCCCTTTATCGTGATCTGTATATCTTGCACCATGCTCTCGTAATTTCTTTACTACATCCAACTGTCCAGCATAACAAGCTAACATCAAACTAAAATAAATAAATAAATAAATAAATAAATAAATAAATAAATAAATAGATAGATAAATAAATAGATAAATACATAAATAAATAAATAAATAAATAAATAAATAAAACAATGCAATTTACTGGTATCTTTTGACAGTTTTGCAAAATAAAAGATTATTTGATAACTAAATTACAGTTAAGTTTTTCATGGATACATTATCAAATAAATGAATAAGTAATCCATCTTTAAACTAGAAAAAAAAGTTTTGAAAGTTTAATCATTTCCTTGGTTACTCTGAGTGTCATCATTATGTTTGTCACATTATTATAATTTTTTTCAAGATCTTGCTAAGTTAATTTTTTTTTAAAATTTATCGGAATATCGGATAAAATCTAATCATTAACCATGATTTATTTTGTATAATAAGCAAAGAATTGAGCACTTCCAAAAAACTCAAGGGGTCATGATCATAACTCTAACTAGAGTCCTGTTAAACAACAAGTAAGTAAATATTTAAATAAGAAAAGACTTACGCTGATTTACCAGCATCATTCTGACAGTGCACATCTGCATCTCGAGATAATAGTAACTCAACAATGCTGAAATTAGATAAAGAACAATCATGCAGATATATATTCTCAATTTCTTAATTTTTGATAATACTGATATCAGATCAAATAAAAAACAGAATAAATATCTACATCACA
Organism: Tegillarca granosa; assembly: GCA_029721355.1. Classification (NCBI taxonomy): domain Eukaryota; kingdom Metazoa; phylum Mollusca; class Bivalvia; order Arcoida; family Arcidae; genus Tegillarca; species Tegillarca granosa. The sequence continues at coordinate 38,891,679 of CM056605.1, forward strand.
AAACATTACATGTGAACACAAAAATTCATATGTGATTGTGACAACTAGGGACTGTCCCATGGCAAAGTGATCAAAGGTGCTCGCTCAGCACCTCACACTACCTGAGTTCATAAATCAAACGTGTGTGTTTTATATCAGTTAAGATTCTTATTCTAATATTGAGTTGGTCAGTGCATGCATGGTGGAGAAAACTGGACAAATGCTCTGGCCCCTGTTTCACAATCATTCACTCGAATAAGTGTATACTCAATTAAAATTCCCATTATTCTCTTATCAATATTTTAAAAAATTAAGTTTTTTGTTTTAAACAACAATTTGTTTTGTTGAACAAATCTACACGAAACAATTTAAATATAACATTAGTTACCCTGTATTCAATTTTAACTAGAGTAATGTTTAAAAAATTGACATTGAAATATTCCCTAATTTGAGTTGAGTGAATGATTGTGGAACTGGGGCAAGATCTACCGGGTATATAGCTGTAAAATAGCTGATACCCTCAGAACTATAGTGGATCCTGGACTGCAGTCCCCCTAGTCACACTTCCACTAAAATAGGATAGTGGAAATGGATGTTACTGAAAATTGGTGAAACTATTTGTAATTGAATAATAATGGTGCTGAAAATCCACCTTGGCAATATTATAAAAGGTTTCAACTGAAAAAAAAATCTTTCTGTGTTGCTATTAGTACTTACTCTAAATATCCTTTCTGTGATGCCTGCATTAAACCTGTAAAACCATACTTATCTGGTACATCAACCTTTACTTCCCTAAAAAGAGTAAGAAAAAAAGAAATCAGTATCATATAATCAACATATTAGAAGGTTGTGAGTTCTAGCTCAAACATGGACAAAAAAAAAAAAAAAAAAAAAAAAAAAAAAAAAAAAAAAAAAAAAAAAAAAAAAAAAAAAAAAAAATGGACAAAAAAAAATATTTAGAAGATTGAATAGTTCTTATTTAGTACAAAGTTCTGTGTGATGTACTTTTCAAGACTGAATAGTTCTTATTAAGTACAAAGTTCTGTGTGATGTACTTTTCAAGACTGAATAGTACTTATTTGGTACAAAGTTCTGTGTGATGTACTTATTAGTAGAAAGTTCTGGGTGATGTATTTTAAAGTTGATAAGTTACTTATAGTACCAGTCTGTGTGGATGTACTTTTCAAGATTTGAATTAGTAATTATTAGTAGGAAAGTTCTGTGTGATGTACTTTTCAGATTGAATAGTATTATTAGTAGAAATTCTGTGTGATGTACTTTTCAAGATTGAATAGTACTTATTTAGTAGCAAGTTCTGTGTGATGTACTTTTCACGATTGAAACGAACCTTATTTAGTACAAAGTTCTGTGTGGTGATGTACGTTTCCAAGACTGACATAGTACGTAGTTTAGTACAAGTTCTGTGTGATTGTACGTTTCAAGATTGAATAGTACTTATTTCGTACAAAGTTCTGTGTGATTGTACTTTTCAAGATTGAATAGTACTATTTTCGTAGAAAGTTCGTTGTGATTGTACTTTTCAAGATTGAATAGTTACTTTATTTAGTCGAAGGTCTGGTGTGATGTACTTTTCCAAGAATTGAATCGTACTTATTTTAAGTAGCAAGTTCTGTGTGATGTACTTTCAAGATTGAATAGTACTTATTTAGTACAAAGTTCTGTTGATGTACTTTTCAAGCTTGAATAGTACTTAGTTAGTAGAAAGTTCTGTGTGATTTACTTTTCAAGATTGAATAGAACTTATTTAGTACAAAGTTCTGTGTGATGTACTTTTCAAGTCTGAATAGTACTTATTTAGTACAAAGTTCTGTGTGATGTACGTTTCAAGATTGAATAGTACTTATTTAGTACAAAGTTCTGTGTGATGTACTTTTCAAGATTGAATAGTACATATTTAGTACAAAGTTCTGTGTGATGTACTTTTCAATTCAGGCACTATAATTACTATATGCACCATGAAAATACTTTAATAGCATGAGAACATAATAACATATAAATACTATTACAAATGTCATTTTGTATTCCTTTAGGAGCTAGCTATGTTCATGACGCAGAAATCCTAAGCTTACTTCCTCAAAGCAGTGGTAGATCTAGGGGCGTAGGGGGTTTACACCCCCTTTTTGTTTCTGATAATTTATTTTTGTGCATTATCCTTATAAAGCAAAAACCCGGCACTCTGAATGAAAAATATTTCTCTTTAATGCAGCTTAGATTGCACAAAAATGAAGGATTTTGTGCCATTTTTTTTTTCAAAATTTTACAGGAGTGCCCCAGACTAACCTAGACGGTTTGAGCGTTTGGCTCTCAGCTATTATGTCCCCAACCCCTTAAAATCCTAGATCCCCCTCTGAAAAGAACACAATTATCTGTTCAGTTCATAGTCTCAAATGATATATCACCATGCAAATACCCTTAATAAAATTTAATTTCTGAACAAATAATGTTGGCCATGAATCTAGAGTTTACTACACTTGCTCAATAATCTTAGCTGTTTGTACAAATTAACCAAAAAATTATTATTTAGAGAAAATGGCAAAAATCAGCATAAAATAGTGTTTAACAACATTTTGTATACATTAATCATCTTAAAACGAGAAAAGTGTGAATTTAAAACTCAATAAATAACCTAATTTATTATATATCAATAACAAATCAATTAACTTGATGAATTCTATCCAAACTCCTTAAATCTTTATTTTACACAAAATATCCTTAATGTACCAAAGACATTTTCATAAATCTTTACGATCTAAAAACTCTGTTAATTTGACATGATTAGCATATCATGTTTAATTATACAATGCTGATAACCCAAATAAATTACTTCTATTTATTTACAATTAATTGTCAATATTCACCCACTTAGAGAAATATCAAAGGCCTTTGTGAAATCGATTAATATAAATAAATGTATTACTAATCAATAGAGAACTACCAATAGATTATATAACATGTAAATAATAGAGGAAAGTTAAAGATAAAATCATTCAATATCTGTTTGCATAAATAAATAGAACTATATAGTTACCCAGTATCTAGAATTCTTTCAATCTCGGGTAGATTCTGACGTATAATCGCTTTATGTAGGTGTTCACCCGTTAACGGATCCTCTGGAAAAATTATATTAAAAAAAATTATTACTGACTTGAGTTACTAAATTACAATATCTAGAAAGAAATATTGCCTTAGCGTTGAAGTTTTTTCTCATTAGTTTTGATTTTTCTTGTGAATAATTACATTTTTTCATTATTTTATTACAAGAGCTTACTTCATAAACACTAAAATTTCAAAGGAAGCACATTTTCCAGGTTGCACTGCACTGGTAAATTTTTCTGTCAATTTACATCGAGCTGGTGTTGTCCTGATATAAGTATAAAATGATTCTCACAGGATGTAAAGCCTCAGTTAATCATGGAATTACCATTATAGGTTTTATGCTCAATTCCAGATTCTTTCCTCATATTCAAGAAATCAAGTTGTGATGTTGGAGGAAATCATAAGGGATCAGAGAGACCCACCAATAAACGACAAAAACTGATCATTCTCACACTAGCATCTGGGATTTAAACCTAGGCAGTGAGAGGCACTGTTGTGACACCTTTTATAGCACTTGGCCACTTAGGCCTCTCAGAATGGACATGAAATTATATTTATAAAACCTCATTTGCAGCTTGTAATTGTTATAACAGCTAAAAAATACAGAAAAGTATAGTTGAATAGATATGCTTAGCAACAGTCTGAATCTCATATTTAAGTAACCATGGAAACAAAAACAACAATTAAACACAAGAAACAATACAAGTAAATCATATTTAGAGTCTTTTCATTTTTATCAGCATAAATTTATGATTTCTTTCTATATTTGAACAATTGGATCTGATTGGATCATGTCCAAAGCATTTCTAAAAGAATCAAGTGCAATTAAAAAAGGATAGAGATGTACTGCTTCAAATGATATCAAACAATTTATCTTATGAAGTAAATGAAAGCAACATCTTTTCTCTGACATCAAATAATAGAGAGCACTTTCACTATTGAATTCCTAATCATAGTTTTTAAATCAGACATATATACACCTCAATGAGACATTGAAATTTAAACTTTGGACTTCAAACAAGCTTTAGACATAATGACAAAAAATCTTAGTATACCGAGAAAAGAAACTATTCAAATAATACAAGCCTAGTGGAGTTAAACCAGGTATTTTATGCCTCATTCAAGATTCTTTCACTTAAGCCAATGGTCAGTTCTGGGACGGTGGAAAAACCAGAGTAAATGAAGAAACCCCCTGACCTTCAGCAAGTAAACTGACAGACTTTCTCAAACTAGGATCTGAGAGGTGAAAGTCACTGTGATCCATACGTTAATGCTTTAAATCACTTCACTCAGCCACTGAGGCCCCTTCAAAAAATGTGAGATTTTAAGTGGTGCAATGGTGGTGTAAATTGGTTTTTATTACCCGGCCAAAAAATCTTTTATTTATGTCATTTTTTTTTTTTTTTTTTTTTTTTTTTTTTTTTTTTTTTTTTTTTTTTTTTTTTGGAATTGCATAGCAAACAGAGTACCTAGAGAAAACCACTGACCTTGAGCATGCCAACTGACAAACTTTCTTGTGATAGGATCAGTCGATTGTGATTTGAACCAAAGAGATGAGAGGGATGTAGGCATGCACTTTAGACTGCTTGGCTACTGAACCCCTCCACCTGGTCGTTGATGTCTCTATGCATTCAGTAAATGAATATTATTATAAATTAATGTATGAAATTATGATATAAAAGTAGTATTGCTAGTTATAATATACAACAGATAGTTATAACATTTTCAGACATTTTATATGATAATAAATATCGATTATCCTGGCATGTGAAATATTTCCGTCTCATCTTCTTCAGACATAATTATCTCCACAGAAAACAATCAAGTATTTACAACAACATTCCTATGTCAGATAAAAATAAATCAGGTATCTCACAGGTAAGTTACAATACACCTGTACAGTAATTTCAGGCTAAATCATATTGTAATCTTCAGTGACAATGATCCTGCCAGCTTAAAACATCGGAATTGTTAAAGAGGAGATAGAAAAATAATAGAAAATAACGGGAATCTGGGAATCGGGGGAATCCTTGTACGTAATTCAATACACCAAAGTGTTTGATCATACTTTGTAATCTTAATGCTGGTACTTATAGAGACTTAATTTTGCCATTATTACACCTATTTCTTGACAACAAATTTCAATTTTAATAAGGTGATCATCGCAAAATGATTACAGATAGGAGATAAATAGTAATAATGGTGATAAAATTAGAAATTACTTGTTTACATGTCACAGACAAACTCATATTTACAACTGAATATAGATAGTCTCTAATACCATCCTCAGAGCAAGAGTTGGGGGTTTAAATCCTGGCTGGGTCATACATAAGACTTTTAAATTTCAGATACCTTTCTCGCATGGCTTTGGCTTTTAAGGGAACAGAGTATCAACTGGTCAAATGGTGTCAGAATAATTTGACTTTGGAAATAGTATTCATGTTGTGACATTTTAACCTTGTGAGCCAGCACCTGAACAAAAAGTTGCCCTTAGTGTGTGCCAGTACATAGCAGACCATAATTCAGATAATGGCACAAACTTACTATTACTTAACTGATTCTAGATTAATCCTTAGAGATTAATAACCTTGCTCTTGTTATGAACAGCTGAAAAATTACTGATGTAATAACATTACAACAATTACAACCAACCAAGTTGAACCAACCTAACCCAACCCAATCCAACCCCAGCCATCCCTATGCACCCCTGGAAAAAAGGTAAAAAATTCAAAATTTTATACAATAAAATTTCTAAAACACTAATGCATGTAATCGAATCAATCCAATCCAGATTTTCTATATATAGCAGGAGAAAACCTTCAACAGAAATAATTATTTACTGATACAAACATGTCAAGTATTGTCAACAAACATTTTTGTTTGTATTGGTCACGATTTTGACCTTAAATGTCTACTTTCTGTTATAATAAGAAGCCATTATATATCTATAATTACAGACAATGTCCATATACATAAACTATATATAACTGTACAAGTACCCCTGGTTATCCTTCAGTAATCTTTTTATGGCTGATATTTTCAAACTAACTGGAATTTTGACCCAGCAGAAATCAAGAAGTAAATAAACTTTGAAGGTCAATAATGTATAAATACTTGAAAACATGACAATTAGATTGAAAATGATCCTATACACAATGTATTTATAAAGACATTTTAACTATTTCATTTAATGGTTTTAAACTTTTCAACCCAAAAAACGTGATACAAAAGCTAACAAGTCTTTTTTGTTTTATTTTTCAATTTTATAAAATGGATGAAAGACACAAATGGCCTGATTTCTGAAATGTTGTGGGAAAAATTTATACATACTGGGTATATCCACAGAGATGCACATCTTTAATGAATATGAAAACATTTTGTGAAGTGTCAAGGTTGGAGGAAGAGTTGATTGATTGATTTAATGGGGTTTTACATCTCAGTCAAGAATATTTCACTTATATCAAGATGTCACCAGCTATAGTGAAGTGGCAGAAATTTTTACCTTTGCAGTGTGTTTAGGGTCACACCTGCTGTGATGGGGCATCAGTTTTTAAGGTCTCATTTGATGGACTTGTGAATTTCATTTCTAAAGGATGGGTGCATGGGGAAAGAACAGTCACTAGTAATTTTAAAGTTCAGGTCAGACCCGGTCGGGGTTTGAATCCTCAACCTCCAACATACAAAGTGAGGTTGGAGGAAGAGTGGATTTACAAAATAGGATTGCTTAATTGAAAACGACTTCTAAGAACAAATTAATTCTAAAGTTTTGTATTAAAGTTTTCAATACATTTTCTTATATGAACCATTTCTACATAAACCAGGAAGTAATTTGGGTTTTTTTTTCACTGTAAAAAACAACATAATTATCACAATAAATAATTATCAAATAATTAGCCTATAGTAATTATGTTGTGTCCTAATTATATACATGTATATGGATACATTATAATCTTGATAATACTATCCACTCAATCTTCTCTAAACCGAGTTTAAAAGTACAAGACTTCGATTGCATATAAATCAAAGTTAAACGGCACATTAGCCTTGACTAATTTGAAATGTTTTTTCTGTCTAAAAATAATTTACAACAGTAACCTTATATTTTTAACTGGAAAAAAAATCTGAAAAAAATCTCTTTTCCCTTGGCTGAAAGATGAGTTCCAGGTATTAACTGAGAGCTCAGCTAGCACAAATAGGCTAAAGGGTCATGGGCAAGAAAGTTTGGCTGTAAATCATTCAACCACATGAACCAAAATCAAAACTAGAAATAATACCTTTAACTTTCAAATTTTTATGTTATTTTTTTGAAAATTCTCATTACAAATTAATTGGATTTTCATATGAAAAATTACCATAATTCACACTGCCACAAACACAATGAAAAAGATAATTATTACATAATGATAAAATAGTCTAACCAAGATGGCAGATTGCTTTACATTTTAAACATGTATATCTTACTTGTTGTGGAGACTACAACATGAGCACTCCATTCGCTGTTTTCTTCATTGCCCGCCAGTCGCATTCTGTAACAATATTCTGTCTGTGGATCTAAACCCATAACTGTGTGTTTCTTTGAATACCCTCTAAAAATACAATCACAGAAAATTGAACAGGACACACAATAAACTTGAACTTTTTTAAACAACAAGACTGATAGAATTGTTTAAATATATTGTAAATTGTTTAATTTTCGTTTTCAGTTTTTGCATAGATTTGCAATAGAAAACACAAAAATAAAACATTAATAAACTTTTTAATATTATATAATTCATTTGCATTTGTACTGACCATTATCCAATGCCATGAAAATAAATGTATGCTAATATCCTATAATGACTACTCTCACAATAACTAAATGATACAAAAATTTCCCAATTTACAGTAAAGAGTTTTTGGCTTTAGAATCCATTCCTTTATGTAAATCTTAACTAATTCAAATGCAAGCTTGTAAACTGTTAGAGGTTTTAGGACCTCTTTCATGTTGTAAGTTAAGAAAAGTCAAGTATGCCAACAATCCAAAAGTCATAATATTTCATTGCAGATCCTTATAGCTGACAAAATATTTCCCAATTAGCTATAGTACAAAATGTATTTCAATAAGCTATACTCTCACTAATTGTCTATAAACACATGCCTTAATCTACAACAAATTTGGTTATATTCTGCTGACAACTGACTTGAATTGCAAATATGGTTACCTCAGCTCTCCAGTAGTTACAAGAAATAATGAATCTTGTTCCAATATAAGCACGATATTACCAAGATGTTGAACTAAACTATTTTTCAAGACCGACCAACTGTATCTAATTCAAAGACAGCGTTGTTTCAGATACTATTGGATAAGAATCATGCAATCTTTTGCATTAAATATTTATGAAAACAGCAGCTGTTACAAGCCCTTATCTTGACCTTGATTAATTTAATCGATTATGATTAACAGAAAATCAAAACAACAATACAAATAAATGCATCATTATCAAACTACATAATAGTTTTAAATTTAAATATTTTATTTTTATCTTTTTATCAGAAATTTCAAAAAACCATTTGATATAATAAAAGAAACACATCTTGATCGAGAAGATGATTAAACTATAACCAGGTTTTGAACAACTGAGCCCTGAACCCATAATCAAAGCATGATTACTTTCTTTGATTAATGATTTAATACAGATTTAAAACACAATTAAAAATAAATATTAGGTTATTAATTTGGCAGCCAGTTTGAAAACTTTTTTTTTCTGTTTCTATTTACTTTTATTCTTTAAAACAAAAAATATCATAATATATTTCATAATATACAAAAAAAATAAATTTTGATCAATTAACTGATTAATCTTAATCAAGCATTGAACAGATGGTTTGTTATTATTAAAATTTCCAGACAAAATGGCTACTGCTTTGATGTCAAAAGTAAGTGTTTAGTACATTTTCCTTACACATCATATTATTTTTATATTTAATGGATTTAATTGAGATTTAAAGATCCAAGGTATTTACAAAAACTAGAAGAGCCCTTTGAGATTCACATATTCTAAATTTGGTGATGTGACAAATCTTCTCAAGGTCAGATATACATTTGTTCCAAGTTTGGTCACAATCCATCCACAAATGTGGGAGTTATATTATGGACACAATATTGGGACAGACAGACAGAGAGAGAGGTAGCCAGGGTAATTCTTATATATATACTTCTTGAATTTTATTTACAGGGGTTAACTAACAAATCTGATGCAAGTTAAGAAATTTTTGAATTTGGAAAGCACATGCTTCTTCTAATGGCCTCTTCTAATTTATCAAAGTAATGCCATAAGTTATATAGAAGATAAATTTTCATTGAATGTTGGATACTTAAAACAATGGTATATAAGACAAAAAGTTGGGTTTTGGTGGCTACGTGGTCTAAAGTGTTCTGTGGTCTGTACTTACAGAGCACTTAGATTCTCACCACCGCGGTTCTAAACCAATTTGGGAAGATCCCTTAATTGAGGAAGTTTGTAAGCTCAATAGCCAATATTATTTCTGAGCAATCTGGTTTCCTCCACAAATCCCAGAATTAAAAACCTAGATATAAGTGAAAGAATATTTGACTGTGGGTTGCACACCATTATACTGTATACTCCACTTAGAAAAAAATTATTTCTTTTTATAGTTTTTCTTACAATAAAAATGTTAACATGTCTTGCTTAAAAAATATTTTATCAAATACTTAATAACTTCAAAAGAAATATATTCTTCAGCAAATATAACATTGTTTTAAGTTAAAATTATCACACACACCTTTTTATTGACATAAAATTGAAAAGGCAAATATATGAAGATATACATGATCTGACATAAAATCTAAAGGATATACACCATTACATGGAGACAAATACAAATAACATACAATGTCAACACAATTACCGCTTAAATAATAAAGTTTATGTAGGTAAATATATATATATATATAGCTGTGGTTTTTGGTGTTACTGAGTCATTTTGAACTAAATGAACCAATTAAATTTAATATATATTAATTAAAACCAGATTTACCCAACTTTTTTTTAAGTTCAGAATGCACTATTGTTTATTTGTGGCTTATATGTCATTGTAACCTAAATTAGAATACACCTGGATGTAAGCCTTCAGGGTAATGTGTTTGCAGACTAAGAAATTTAGAAAATTGTTTTTTGTTTTTTCAGTTTAAAAAATTGAGAAGAAAATGCACTAATTGTTTATTTGAAACTCATATGTCACTGTAACCTTTGGAACCAACCTGGGTGTAAGCCTTCATGGTTATTTGCAGACTAAAGAATTTTAAAAATTGTTTTTTTTTTTATGTTTTGAAAAAATAAAAAGAGTCGAGAATGCACTATTGTATATTGTAGCTGTGCATAATTATAATCCCCAATATTAGACTTCAGGGTATTGTCTAGGGATTTTGTGATTGGTACTAAATAAGTGTTTCTTATTCAATTTGGAAACAAAGTCTAATGGGAAAATAAAATGTAAAAAAATTTTTTGTTACTCATTTTTCGAAAAAAGAAAAACATTCACCAAAATAATTGAGAAAAATACAGGTTTATAATATGAAACTTGAGTATATGACCTTTTGCTTTTAAAGCAAACACTCTACCTTTGAGCCACCCAGGCAGTATATATATGTATTGGTTTTATATATATATATATATATATATATATATATATATATATATATATATATATATATATATATATATATATATATATTCTTAAATACAAATACATGTTTAGGAGATTTTTATCTTCTAAAGCTTTTTAATTTATTTTTATTTTTGATATATTTTATATAATTAGATGTTAATTTGTGAGCTATAAAATTTTTATATTCATTTTATTATTATTTGTGATATAAAAACTTTGGACCTTTTTAATTTTTACTCAAAATTAACCAAGTGTAGTCGTATTTGTTAAATAAATGTAAGATTTATTTAAAATCAGTAATATTTATTGATGCAAAATTTAAAAAAATCATAATTCATTTTCATTTATGTATTTAATATGCAATAAAATAAAACATTATTAAAAATAATCATTTTACAACTTCAATGAAGGAATAATCAAATTCAAATTTTTTCATTTTAGTTCTTATGTTTTAGTGTTTTGCTGTTCAACAAATCATGTTTATATTCATCAAGCAATTATGTATAATGCATAATTTTATGAAAAAAATTATGAGATTTTATTTCACCAATAAAGCACAAGTTTTAAAAGCACTTATGGTTTGTTGGTTGTTGGTTGTCATCCTTTTAAACGTCACATCAGCATTTTCTCAGCCAATGAGAACAAGTTTATCTCTAGGGTTAATATTTAGAAAAATACCTGTATTTAATTTCGATGTGCCTTAATGTGCACATTTCACATTCAGAAATTCATTCTTCATCGGTGACACTATGAGCTAAAAAGGTTGATAAATCAAAAAAAATATAATCAAAACATTTTTAAAACTACTGAATCTTAAGTTCCAAAATTATATGAATCCAAACCAAGCTAAGGAATGCTTTGCATGAGGAAAAAAACCTTAGTTTCAGATAAATTTCAAAAATAAAGACAGCTAAAAATTTTGCCATAAGATACATTTTCTGACAGCACAAAGAACTGCCTACTGAGGTAATGATACCCTCGGGTTAATCTACGAACAAGGTCATGTATACATGAGGTATGTCAGTATGGCCCGCTTTGCACTAGAGGGCAGTCTGAGGACTTGTTTTTGTTATGAATCACTAAAGGTCACCACAGACAAGCATGTAACTCTGCCAGTCAAATTATCCTGGCATTGAGTGAACCGGTAATTACAATCTGTTCTTTAAATGATGCCAAGCACAAAGCGAGGAAGCAGTTTCTCAAATCTCAAGTCTTATGTACAACCTGGTCAGGGTTTGAGCCCTGACCCCCTGCTCTTGGGGTAGATGTTCTATCACATTATGAGTCAACAGGTGTCATGATAGAGGTGTCAATCTGCTAAATCTGGGGATGAAAGTGGATCCCATTCCCAAAGTTTAAATCATGTAAGACTTATAATCCCCTGATTTCTTGTTTTAAAGTTTACACTTGCATATTAAATAAATTGACATGAAAAATCAGCTGAGATCTATTCTTATGTGCTAATAAAAATGTACTAAAACAAGAATATCATCTCAGTACTGATGAAATCAGGAACAAATACAAAAAAATTCAATATATAAGGTTTTTAAATGGCTAAACAAATTTGAGGAATTTTGTAGCCAAATTGTGGGTAAACATATGTGTGTGTTTTGTAACTGCCTGTATTTAACTAACGGTCTTTATCAATGTTGCCAATGACATCTATATATGATTGATCAAATCATAATATTGTGGTTTAGGATTTGTTTAAACAAAATACTCAGAGAAAGTATTAAATCTTTTTATTTTATCAGGACAGTCAGTGGTTAGGTTATTAGGTCAAGAATGCTGTATTTATGTTTGACATATAACACAAGTATGGGTTTACATAAAGTGGTCCTGTAAGAGTGGAGCGGAATAAAGGTATTTAACATCCTAGTCAAGATTCTTTCACTGATGTCCAGGCGGTCAGTTCTGGGATGGTGGAGGTAACCACTAACCTTTGGCAAGCCATCTTACAAACTTTCTCCTACTGGTGAAAGATTGAAACCTAGTGGGTGAGAGGTATTGCGATTCATTGCTAGCACTTTAGACTACAAGGCCTTAGCCCACCAACCCAACCCCCTATTCCCCCTCTTTATGATTAAGATTTAATATGTAATTAATTTAGTATTTTTGTCCCATGTTCTAAATCCTTGGACCTATAAGAGTTATCATCCTAACAAGTGGCCAAGCGGTTAAGGTCTTAGGCTCATGATTGAAAGGGTGTTTTGGTCGTCTCTTAAGCACATGCTTATGGATCACAGAGCCTCTCACTACCTTGTTTAAATCCTGCTCATGCAGATTCAAGTGTGAAAAAGTATGTTATTCACTTTCCAAAGTTCGCTAATTTTCTTCAGGCACTCCAATTTTCTCTGCCATCTCAGAAATAAACACTTGAAAGAATCTTGATTTGGATGTAAAACATCATTACTTCACTTCAATCATGGTAAAAAAAATTGTAGGTTTAAATACTAGCTGTGTTGGTATATCATTCAGCAAGGCAATTTATTTTCCTTTATTCCAGGAAACTCTTACGAATATATAAAATAAAAGGATTTGATTTTGCAAATAAGCAGTGGGCTCAACCTAATCTTGAGTTGAGTTGTGTAGAGTAATGATGTTTATTGCCCAAAGTAAGTTTTTACTTATAAAGAGATAGTCAGGTTTTGGAGGATGGAGGAAACTGGAATGCACCCAAAAAAACTAACAACCTTACAGAAAGCAAAGTGTCATACTTCCTCACACTAGAATTTACTTAAATGCGATTTAGACCTAGGTGGTGAAATGCTCTGCAATCTGTAAGTCAGCACTTGGACCACTCAGCTACAGAGGCATTTTATATGGTGTAAAATGCATAGACAAACACTTCAGCTTATTTTTTGTCCTGATCTAAATGTACCTGAATGTACTTGATTTATACCAAACAAAACATTAACATGACCATGAGTCAAAAATCAAACACAGACATAAATCAATGTCTTTATCAATCTTGACCAAAAATAAGGACAGTTTAAAATTAATCTGTCTCTTCATGTTAAAGTTTAATCTTTACCTGTATAAGAAGATGTTTAAAAGACCTGATAATATAATATATGTAATTGTATATGTGTGACGAGGAGTGGAGTAGAGTAATATGGTGTTTTTTAGCCCCAGTTAAGATTCTTTCACTTATATTGAGGCAGTCAGATCTGGGATAGTTGAGGAAAAACAGAGTGCCAGGAAAAAACCACCAACCATCAGGTTCTTCAGTTCTTTACGAATTGACAAACTTTCTCACACAAAGATTAACCCAGTGGGATTTAAACCGAGGTGTTGAGAGGCATGCATGCACATTAGACTACTCAGCCACCGAGGCCCCTAGTTTGGCAACAATTGATTGGTATGGTATAATATTGTGTAGTATTACATCAGTAATACAATGAAAACAAGTTTATGGTTTCTGAAGTCTCAATCTAAAAATAAGAATCAAGCTCTAGAGGGTACAACTGAAGGTTTTCCAAAAAATATGGTAGACAAGCAGATTGGTGGTTCAAGTCCTGAAACCTGATTCTAACAATGGAAAATTCCTTTAATAAATTACTCAGTGGAATTTATAGTAGGATTATGCTTATTAATGAATTGCAAATCCCTACTCAATCAAAATTTACAAGTCTAATCTTCATTTCAGCTTATCACTGCCTTTAGCCAAGTGAGCTAGATGAATAAAATATGAATCAACAATAAAACAAACTGATCAATGTCTGAATATAAACTTTAATATATGACACTTGTAATTTTATTTTAAAATTTTGTTTTAAAAAACTTAGTTTTTATCCTAAATATTGATGTATCAATATGTATCAAGTCAAAATAACATGTTTCACTTTAATTTTAAGATTTTTTATTTAAAACTTGCCATTTAATTTTAAATATTGATGGATCTCAAGTTAAAATGGACACCTTTCATTTTAGTTTTAAGATTTTTTTTTATTATAAGCTGGCATTTCATTTTTAATATTGATGGATCTCAAGTTAAAATGGACACCTTTCATTTTAGTTTTAAGATTTTTTTTATTATAAGCTGGCATTTCATTTTTAATATTGATGGATCTCAAGTTAAAATGACACCTTTTGTTTTAGTTTTAAGAATTTTTATTTAAAACTTGGCATTTCATTCTAAATATTGATGTATCTTAAGTTTCAATAGACTGAAAATAAGTTAGGATGTGAAAGTTACACAATGAATGAATGAATAAAAAACTATTCTTTTCTTATTGAAATATTTTTAATATCCGGTGCTCAATTACATCAGGTAGCAAAGCAAGCTCTGAATCTATTGGATAGACATCAGGCCTGACATTTATTCTTAAGTGCCTAAGTCAATTTCTTTTCATAGTCTTTAGAAAAAGAAGTTATATTTATACCATGGCCCTAATTCTTATCCTGTAAATGTTTGTCAGTAATACAACTTTCAATGATGATCCAATGAACATTTTAAGAGCTTTTTAAAAAATGCTAATTGTAAAACTATTCATTAAATAGATTGTTCCCAACTTATCTATTTGAATAAAATATTCAATAAAATCATTTTAAATGCATTACAGCTGTCAGTGAGGTGAATAAAATCTATTAATTGAAAATAAATATGGAATAAATCTGATATTTAAAAGCAAAGTAAAGAAAATCGTTTTCATGTTTTTTTTAATAAAGCCTATTTGTATGATAAAGAGGGGATATTATGTATAAATATTGAATTAAAATCTTTCCTCACTGAGCATTTCCAAAAACTAGCACACTATATGTAAACACTCAGGGAATGAGAAAATTATGTATTTAGAGGAAAAATATTTAACCATTTGTGGTTGCATTTACAGATATTTTTTTAATATATTAACTGTTGACCAGTGGTCAGGTCAGGCCAAAGTCCTACTCCAAATTTTAGTTAAAACAAATCTTAAGTGTTAATTTTATTTTAGATTAAAGTCCCATTTCACTTAAAAGACAAAATGATCTAAAACAAACCCCTCTTACAACCAGGTAGTGTTTGAAACTGAAAAGGTTTGATATTTGATTGATTGATTTAATGGAGTTAAGAATATTTCACTTATATCAAGAAATCACCAGCTATAGGTGAAGCAGCAGGAATTTTGACCTTTGCAGTGCACTCAGGGCATTGTGCAGGAAGGGGTCTTTAACATACCATGCCTGTCATGACACAGGGACATCGGTTTTTAAGGTCTCCCCTGAAGGACCCTGTCATTTCATTTGTAAATGCTGAAAGCTTGACGAAAGAATAAACAGTCAGTATCTATTTTCAAGTCTTCATCAAAACTGGTTGGGGTCTGAACTTTGACTTTCTCACATAAAGCAAGCACTCTCCCACCTGAGTTATCGAAGTAGGTAAAAAAGGGTATGTAAAGAGAAAGTACAGATGCGTTAAAAACTGGAAATATCCTGTTTATATCCTGTGTATAATCATAGACAAGTACGTAGAATGATGTAGAATGATCGTAATAGAACAGGGTATTACATGATGTTTGACAATATTTATTTAAACTTCTGATAGCCATTATGTCTTAAATCCATTTAAAGCTTGTAATTTGAGTCTAGTACAAAGAGATAAACAAAAATTAAAGAATTTGTCTCACTTAAACGATAACCATTTAATACCCCGTTAAACCCCCTTAAAGGGTTTATATTTTGTTTATTGCCCAATATTGACAAATAAGAAAACAGTCTGGATATTAAACTAAACTAAGTCCAATTATGCAAGATATGATCTTAACAAAACAATAGAAATATGTCGAATAAAAGACTTACATTTTTATTTACATACTTTAACAAGCAGGGAAGTAAGCTTTCAATATATACATATATATATAGGTAAAAGTCTTAATCAGAGCCTGACAGAATACATTATTTCATTTTTATTGTCAAAAACAATATACCATGTAGAATCATTAATTTTTGTTGGTTTACAATTTTGTGGTTTTGCAATTTAGAAGAAAACTTATTGGTAGAAAATGTTATTAAGTAAGTTTTGTAAAAAAAAAAAAATCCCATTTGGGCCTTAGAATTAAAAAAAAATTCATTGACATTAAATATTGTGATTTTCACTATAACCAACAAAAATTTTATCCCATATTAATATAAAAGTGATTTGATGGTAAATGTATCAATCTTAAATGAACAAACATTGAAGTTCAACTTATACTGAAGACAAGTATTTTAAACAGATGGATATATATGCACCTGTATTTGGTTTCTGGACAAAAACCATAACCATGTATATATATACCACTAATTTAGATGGAAGTGTTTTAAAAAGAAAGGTTACAATAATTGAGACAAATAACGCAAAAAACAAGCACAATGTCAATATTTTGTCCTTTTGGAATGCAGCCTAAATTCACCCTTCAATCAGGGTTATAGAAAAAGCGCTTAAAAAAGAAGTCAGGATTCTTTCTTCAAAGAGGTCAGTTCAGGATTAGCTGAGAAAACCAGAGTGCCCAGAGAAAACCACCAAAATTGGTAAGAAAACAGATAAGCTTTCTTAGGCAATGATTGGTCTATTAGCTTTCTCAGGCAATGACTGGTCTATCAGCTTTCTCAGGCAATGATTGGTGAATAAGCTTTCTCAGGCAGTGATCTGTTTATAAAGTGGAATTTGAACCTATGTTGTCAATGCTAAATATCTATAAACTATTAATGGGTTCCTTATACCACTAAAACACTAACAGGCCCCCATACATGAGAATCTAAATGGAATTTGATATACAGTAAAATCTGCTACAACAACTACCACTACCTAGACCTAAATACTTTAAGATACCTTTGCTTCATATTTCAACCAAGAGATAATTCTTTGTAAAGACTACCTGTCTATTAAGACCACTGTTTGCAAGATTTTTTTACCCAAAAAGAACTATTAAAAGATCAAACTGCCTATTAAAACCATATTTTTAGGTCTTATGAATGATCTTTATAAACATTTCATTGATTTAATGTGGTTGTATGTCTATTGCGGTCAATAATATTTCACTTATACCAAGACATATCACCATCTATAAGTGAAGTGGCAGACATTTTGGAATTTGCACCGTGTTCAGGGCAATGTACAGGGAGGGTTATTTAACATGCCATGCCTGCCGTGAAAATGGGGCATCGGTTTTTATGGTCTCCTGCAAAGAACCCCAAGACTTTATTTCTCCATGCTGAGTGCTTGGCAAAAGAACACTCACTACCAATTTTCAAGTCTTTGTCAGACCCAGCCAGGGTTTGAACCCCAACATCTGACATACGACACAAGCACTTTATCAACTATAAGCTAAAGTAATGGTACATTAGGTTTTGTTTGGGACAATTTTCATAAACAGGATTTTTTTTGAAAATTACATGTACATTGTATTACGTAATCATATAAAAAAAGATCTGTTCTTCCGATATATGACAAATTTATAATCACAGGAACTTTTTTATTAGTTTTAATTTTTCTTTTCAAGTTTAATCAAAATATTGACAAAACTGAATCCTTACAATCAAAACATGGCAACACAGAGGTGACACTTCATTAATTTATTAAGCTCATATTATGAAAAAAAACCTGTTTATTTTATTTTTTCGAGAAGTCTACCAAGCGAGTATCTGATTACAATCAGGTGTCTTAATATTTATTGTATGATATTGTCTGTATAAGGTAATACCTGAGATTTGTTCAAATTGTCATGACTGAATTAATTTATTTAAAAAATGTGATGGATGTTATTATCTAACTTTGACATTTACATGCCTAATAAATCAAATGTAAATAATTAAATTAAATATTTTTTTTACCACGTGAGTTAAAAATCGTGCAGGTTTGCAGGTTCATATAACTTAAAAATAAAAAAAATATATTGATATGAAAATTGAAATAAAAATGGTTTCTCGGTATGTTTGTTGTATCTTAGTGGTTGTTCTAGTTACTATTTTACCATCTCAAAATCGCAGCCACTATAAAAGTGAAAGGACCTCGACCGAAGTAATGCTCAACTAAAGTATCTAGTAAAAAACCATTGACCTTTGTATTGTTGTTTAGTGGTTGTTCTAATTATTATTTTACCATCTCAAAATCGCAGCCACTATAAAAGTGAAAGGACCTCGACCGAAGTAACGCTCAACTAAAGTATCTAGTAAAAAACCATTGACCTTTGTAATGTTGTTTAGTGGTTGTTCTAATTACTATTTTACCATCTCAAAATCGCAGCCACTATAAAAGTGAAAGGACCTCGACCGAAGTAACGCTCAACTAAAGTATCTAGTAAAAAACCATTGACCTTTGTAATGTTGTTTAATGTTGCATCAGCGTTTTGTTTTGTTTTGTTTTTTTTTTTTGTTTTTTTTTTTTTTGCTTTTTTTTTTTTTTTTTTTTTTTTCTAGCAATTTGCAATGAGTGGAAGTTTATCCATCACTAAGTATAAATCTAATAACAAGTTTGCATATGGGTGAGATGAGCAAGTGTGTAATATGGTTCCAAATTGCATTAGCAAGCACTCACGGATTAATTACGGTGCTTGTTCACCTAGTCAGTGTGCCACAGACAAGCATACCATTCCTCCAGTCACAGTTTTCTTGCAGAAGGTTAACCAGTCAATGCTGGTTCCTCTTAATGTCGAGTATCAGGAAAGGATGCAATATCTCAAATTTTAAATTCTTATATAAGACCTGGTTTAGGATCAAACCCACAACCACACATTTTCCAGGCAGATGCTCTACCACTGAGCAGATCATGAGGTTGTCAGTCATAAAAAGATTTCAAACCTTAACTAAGGCAGGTAGAGGCACAAGTGTAAGCCATAAGAAAAAGCTTCAGACCACTTAGCCTTTATCAATATTAGGGTTTACATTACAATATTCAATAATTTCGGTAAATGGCAGCACTACGGTAAGAAAAGGCAACATGTATTGAACAGTACTCTGGTTTCCTCCATTTTCCCAGACTTAATCACCTTGACATAAATGAGGAAATCTTCATTAGGGCGTTAAACATCATGTTTTAACTTCTCACTTAGTCAATGCATTATCAATTAAGTCATAAATGTATATAAAATCCATGATTAATGACAAAACTACAATGTGGTTTTATCTTCTCACAACAATGCCTTAAAGCTGCATTAAGTTTTTCAATTTTTGAATTTTTTTTGATTTTCTAAAAAATATATTTTTTAAATAATAGATAAATTCTAATCACAATCCATAATATTCATTTTCTAAAATTTCTTATCACATAGTTTTTATCAGATATGTGTGATTTTAAGTGGGTTCAACTGTATTTTTATTTATCTAACTCATTCAAGATTGTCTTAGCTATTTACTTCTATTTATAAGTGGTCAAAGTCAGGTTTACACAAATATTACAAAAAGTTAATAAAATGTGAAAATGTTCATGTGTTTATTGAATATAAAAATTGAAAAACTTTCGACTAGGTAGACGTTCCGCATGATTAAATGTTATACATGATTTAATAGCCATATAAAATAACCTTATTATAACCTTAAATCAGATTAATTTTAAATCAAATATAACAGTTAAAAAATGTCAAAATAATACCTTTTTACTGTTATGTTTGAGACACACACACACACACACACACACACACACACACACACACACACACACACATCAATATTTATAAAATTTAATAAAGAAGTTTTGGGGTTTAAATAATAATAACATAGATTAAATTGTTAAATTCTATCCCCTTTCTACACTTCTTTACATGTATGCTGAGCTGACAGAAACTAAATTATTTAACTTTTCCCCCTTAAAATGAAATTATTAAATGTTAAATGTTAACATATTTCACAGCATTTACAAATTTAAATATATGGGGGTTTATACATGGATTGTTAAAAGGACCACATTACTTTTATGTAAGGGCCTTTCTAGAGAGAGGCCACTTCAGCTTAAAGTGGTCTAAAGTCTGACTTACAGATCACGTTATGCCTCTCACCCCCTAGGCTTAAATCCCTGACTCAGGCAGATCCTAGCTAGTGGGAGAAAGTTTGTAAGTTTGTTTGCTGTACACTAATTTTCTCCAGACACTGTGGTTCTCATTTTGACTGGGGTATAAAACACCATGCATTAATCCATTCCAATCTTTTCTGGAGAGGGGAGTGATGTAAAGGTGTTTATGCATCAGTCAAGATGTTTCCTTTATATCAAGCCGGTCAGTTTTTGGATGGTGAAAGAGTTCCAAGGGAAAATAACACAGACATGTGACACAGCTGAAAAATTTTCTCACACTAAGATCTGTCCCGAGTGACACTTAAACACAGGTGGTGAGAGGTACTGTAATGCTACGCATCTGGACAAGAAACTCCAAACTAAAAGTCCTATATGATGATAATAGCATTTGTAAAATGTTCAATATCCGTTCACAACATTCAGCAAATATTTAAACAGTTTATATAGTAAATTTCCTTCAATAAACTATTGATTTTACAAATAGGTTTATTTTTAGATCAATAAATTTGCTTCACATGAGACATTTACTTTTTCTAAAGTTGTTGAAGTCACTAAAGTACAAGGTGATGTAGGATACTTTAACCTCGGTATCGGAGTGGTCTAAAGTGTCTCTCACCGCCTGGGTTCAAATCCGACTCTGGCAAATCCTAGTGTTGAGAAAGTTTGTCAGTTTGCTTGTGGAAGGTTGGCAGATTCCTCCGGGCACTCTGGTTTCCTTCATCCCAAAACTGACCGCCTAAATATAGGTGAAAAATTCTTCAACTCAACTTTGACCTCAGGTTGCTCCATTTTTACACACAGTTCCATTTGTCACCAAAACACAATACATGTGGTAAATTTTATAATTTTATAATTTGAGTGCCTCAAAAAATTTGATCACTTCAATAACAAGTAATGGGTTCATTCAATTTGTGCATGACCCAATAGAGTTAAACAACAATAGACTGATTACAATCAAGTTCAATACTTGAATTTTAATATAATGACTGCATTGAAAGTAAAAAGTCTGATCCGAGTCTACAGATTTAGCAGGCAAGTGCTGGTTCCAGTTTTATAGTTCTAAATACATCAGGAACACAAAATGTCTAATTTGAATTGCACTGTATTTAAAGATATCTGTATCATGTTTTGTGGACAACAATGAATCATTTCATCCATTTCACATAGTGTATCATAATGAATCATTTCACCCATTTCACATGGTGTATCATATTGATCATTTCACACAGTGTATCATAATAAATCATTTCACCAATTTCACATAGTGTATCATAATGAATCATTTCACCCATACAAATAGTGTATCATAATGAATCATTTCACCCATACAAATAGTGTATCATAATGAATCATTTCACCCATACAAATGGTGTATCATAATGAATCATTTCACCCATTTCAATTGGTGTATCATACTGAATCATTTCACCCATTTCACATAGTGTATCATATTGATCATTTCACACAGTGTATCATAATAAATCATTTCACCAATTTCACATAGTGTATCATAATGAATCATTTCACCCATACAAATAGTGTATCATAATGAATCATTTTACCCATACAAATAGTGTATCATACTGAATCATTTCAACCATTTCACATAGTGTATCATATTGATCATTTCACACAGTGTATCATAATAAATCATTTCACCAATTTCACATAGTGTATCATAATGAATCATTTCACCCATACAAATAGTGTATCATAATGAATCATTTCACCAATTTCACATAGTGTATCATAATGAATCATTTCACCAATTTCACATAGTGTATCATAATGAATCATTTCACCCATACAAATAGTGTATCATAATGAATCATTTCACCCATACAAATAGTGTATCATAATGAATCATTTCACCTATTTCACATAGTGTATCATAATGAATCATTTCACCCATACAAATAGTGTATCATAATGAATCATTTCACCCATTTCACATAGTGTATCATATTGATCATTTCACACAGTGTATCATAATAAATCATTTCACCAATTTCACACAGTGTATCATAATGAATCATTTCACCCATACAAAAAGTGTATCATAATGAATTATTTCACCCATTTCATATAGTGTATCATAATGAATCATTTCACCCATTTCACATGGTGTATCATAATGAATCATTTCATCCATTTCATATAGTGTATCCTAATGAATCATTTCACCCATTTCATAAAGTGTATTACAATGAATCATTTCACCCCACCATACAGGTGTATCACAATGAATCATTTTTCCCCATCATACAGGTGTAGTACAATGAATCATTTCACCCCTATCATATAGGTGTATCACAATGAATCATTTCACAAATATGACAGTGTATCACAATGAATCAATTCACCCATATCATACAAGTGTATTACAATGAATTGTTTCACCCCTATCATACAGGTGTATTACAATGAATCATTTCACCCCTATCATACAGGTGTATCACAATGAATTATTTCACCAATATGATAGTGTATCACAATGAATCAATTCACCCATATCATAGTAGTGTGTATTAATAAATAATTTCACCCATATCTTTCAGGCAAATCATTTAACCCCTATGATACAGTATAAAAAAATCTGTACTTACGTGTAAATATTTCCCCATTGTCCATGTTTATCCTTCTCTTGTAGACATACTTTAATTCTACCAAACTGTTTACTGTATAATTCCATAGCTTTATCTAAAGTTTCATCCCAATAGAGATCTATACTGTAGTGTGTCACCTTACCAACAATAGGAGGATTTGGTCTGGGTAAAGCTGAAAATATATAAATATTCATGCTGGTTATTTACCATTTCAAAACTGACTAGGCATCTACATACAGGTGATATTTCACCTTTTCATCCTCAAAACTCTAGGCACCTACAGGTGATATTTCACCTTTTTATCATCAAAACTCTAGGCACTTACAGGTGATATTTCACCTTTTCATCCTTAAAACTCTAGGCATTTACAGGTGATTTTTCACCTTTTCATCCTCAAAACTCTAGGCATTTACAGGTGATATTTCACCTTTTCATCCTCAAATCTCTAGGCATCTACAGGTGACGTTTCACCTTTTCATCCTCTAAACTCTAGGCATTTACAGGTGACGTTTCACCTTTTCATCCTCTAAACTCTAGGCATTTACAGGTGATATTTCACCTTTTCATCCTCTTATTAAGTTTCAGTATATGTATTAGGTTGATGAGTGGTTCAAAGTTAGCCTATATATCATGATACCATCACTGTCTAGGTTCCCCTTACTGCCTAGGTACCAATTCCAAGCTGACACTTACTCTGGGTAAAGAAGTCTGTTTAAATTTGCTAGCTACAGGTTTGTGGTTTTCTCTAGGTATTCTGGTTTCCTCCATGATTCCAGAACTGACTGCCTCAATATCAAGGAACGAATCTTGATTAGGGCATTATAACTTTACTCATTTCTTCTTGGTTGAAGACTGGTTTGTTTGAATGCTGGCCATGAAGTTGAGTTTCAGGCAAAGAGTGGAGTGGGGTGAAGTAATGGTGTTTTACGCCCAAGTCAAGATTCTTTCACTTATTTCGAGGCAGTCAGTTCTGGGATTGTGCAGGAAACTTGAGTGCCCGGAGAAAACTACCGACCTTCGGCAAGCGAACTAACAAACTTTCTCACACTAGGATCTGTCCCAAGTGGCATTCGAACCCAGGCAGTGAGAGGCTCAGGCAAAGAGTAATAATGCAAGAAAATTTGTGAGTCACCATTTTAACAAGCTGTCATGAGATAGTGGAAGCACTAAGATGGACATGGACAAAAGAAAAGATCAACACATTATGTAGAACTTATATATATAGAATTTAGAATGGCAGCCTAAATGGTTTAACTTGAGTATGCACTTCAGGATCACAGCACTTCTTACTGCCTAGTGGCCTTAATGCCTCTCACCAAGGTTTGCATCCCACTTGGACAGAAGCTAGTGTGAGAAAGCTTGTTCGTTCTTCACTGGGGTGTAAAATATCATAAACCCAATCCAATTCAATCTCACTGTTTAGGTTTGCATCCCACTCTACAGATCCTATAGATAGAAA
The DNA here is from genome assembly GCA_029721355.1 of Tegillarca granosa. Classification (NCBI taxonomy): domain Eukaryota; kingdom Metazoa; phylum Mollusca; class Bivalvia; order Arcoida; family Arcidae; genus Tegillarca; species Tegillarca granosa. The sequence continues at coordinate 38,916,475 of CM056605.1, forward strand.
ATTTGCTTGCGAAAAATTTTTTTTTTCTTTGGTTGTTATCATGGTTTTCACCACAATTCTAGAACTAATACTGAGTTCACTAAATTATAGATAGACAAAATCAATATCATAATTTCCTGTAATCATTGTATACAAAAATACTGAAAAAACTGACACAGGATCTAAAAAACTCAATATTATATGATAAAAGATAGGACCAAGCTGTGTTTAGGACCAAATGTCTGTTTTGAAGTCTGAATAAAAAATGATATATGATAAAACAGCATGAATGAAAGAATTGAATCCAATTTTTCATATGTATCCAAATCAATATCATGTGATAAAAAAATAAATCGACAGTCACCCATCAGTAACTGAGCTGAACAGAATTTTATTTGCTGCAATAAAACACTAAAGTAAAAGTCGAATAGCAACTTCTGTGGCGAAATTATCAATTTAATTAGTAATTTCTTTGTACAAGTATTGATGTCATAGGTAATATATAATATATTATAAATGAGTGGAATAGAGGATATTAATGTTGTTTTTTTACACCCAAGTCTAAAATTTGATTTGATTTTATAGAGTTTTATGTCCAAGTCAAGAATATTTCACTTATATCCAGACGTCACCACATATAGGTGACGTGGCAGAAATTTTGACATTTGCAGTGTGCTAAGGGCAATGTGCAGGGAGGGTTCTGAACAATCCATTGACTCTCACTCAGTAGGTGGAAGGTTGTGAGTTCGAAACCCAGGCTGGGTCTGACCCAAGACTTGAAAGTGGGTAGTGACTGTTCTTTTGACAAGCACTCGACATTACAAAATGGTTCTTTCGGATGGGAACATAAAATAAACGAGGTCTTGTGTCATGGCAGGTGTTGCACAATAAAGAACCCTGCTATATAATGCCATCAGTGCAAAGTACAGGCAAATTTTCTGCACTTTCACCTATAGCTGGCGACAACTCAATATAAGTGAAATATTCTTGACTGGGATGTTAAACACCATTACTCAACTCAACTCAATCCAGAATGTAGTTTGGTGGGGTTATCCTCGGGCCTAGGTCTTGAAATAATGAGCATATTTCAAATCAGTGTCAACATTATACACTAACTTGTTGCATTTTATTTTAAAAAGAATAATATTGAGTCAAACAAAAAAACCTTAAAAAGGAAGAGAGAAAAGGTAGAACTGGATTAATTAAAACATAACTGAGACAAAGCAGATGAGCCAGGCTTAACTGACAGACAATATTTTTATAGAAAAACTTATTATTTTGGGGATAATGATGCCAGAGACCTGTCAGCTCAAGAGTTGAGTTATGGTGTTTAATGTCCCAGTCAAGAATATTTCACTTATATCGAGACGTCACCAGCTATAGGCCAAAGTGCAGAAATTTTGCCTGTGGGTTGCGCTGATGGCATTATACAGCAGGGTTCTTTATCTACCAACTGAGCTACCACAGTGGTATGTATTATTATCATTTATGTGGGTTTTAATATAAAATTAATATCATTGGTATAAAATGGTGCATATAATAATCGACATATATTAAAATGTTTACTGGTTTGATAAATCAATATGCATTTTATAAAATATTCATAATTTTGTTTACAGGTAAATATGCATTGTTGTTGAAATACTAAAAAGATCACGAGCAGAAATAGTGACATCAGTTTTACAGTTTGGTTAAATAGTTGGTGCTCAAATACAATATCTTCTCGCTTTGTTTTTAAAGTTTACACACGCTGTTGATCCCATTTTCAATGAACCATTGACCATGTAAATAATATATACTTATAATATATACCATTGACTAGAAAATGACGTCAATGCTCAAAATATGATTTATTCTCATGTAAAATACACAGCAAACAATTAAAATGGGCTTGAATTTTTCAAAAAACAGAATGTGAATTTTGAAACACAAACAGATATGTCAGTGGCTATCAGACAACAAAAGAACGAGCCATAAAAATCAATCAGCCGGTTTAGTCTGGTTTACCCCCCACCATTGTCAGTATCTTAACACAAAAGTGAAAAATATATACTTAAAATTAGAAAATCAATAAAAATACATTATATGGAACGCATATATTATAAGTTTCCTTTTAATATAATTCACATATATTTTGCTTAATAAATTCTTTTGAACCACAGTTTAATTCCACATGATAATTTTGCCATCTCCTCACTTATTGCATGCCAGTGTCAAGTCACATGCATTACGCATGTGTCACATGCAATTTTTTTAAGTAAATCGTGTTCACATGCTAAACTTGATTAAACACACGCATAATCTGGAAAATGAAAAACTGATACCCTATATAAGTTGTACGAGTCTAGTTACTGGTGGGTAAAAATAATATTTTTAATATGATGAAGATAATTTTAACTGCCGGTCACTCATTAATCCTAGTTAATTATTAGGGGAAACTATATGAGAGCAACAACCGGACAGATAGTTGAATATGGTTAAAATAGGTAATTTGATGCCCTAACATGCGTGAGAAAGTATGATTTTACATCAAATTTTTAAAAAAATTCTGGTGGAGCATGCCCCTGAACCCCCATAGCGACCTGCAATTTCTTTGCAAGTATTACCACACACATGATTCTAAAAGGGCCTTGACAGCTATGCTATTGCCACAATATTTTATAACATTCCAAAGTTTATATTTCTACCATTTTGTTTTTCTTAAAAAAGGTTTCCTTTGGTTTATTGTAAAATCTATCATAATATATCAATCTTATTGAAAAAATGGTAGTGATGAGTCAGGATTATACTTTATAATACCAAAAAGGTGATAACTGGATAAGATTAATGGCTTTTTACACACAAATCAAGACATCTTTCATTTAAATTGAGACAATCAGTTCTGGAATGGTGGAAGAAACTGGAGTGCCCATAAAAAAAACATCCACCTTAAGCAATTGAACCAACAAACTTTATCACAATAGGATGTTATTTTTTGTATTTGTTTTGGACCAATGGGGAGTGGAGATAATTGCGTTGGACCAATGAAAAGTGGAGATTGTGTTGGACCAAAGAAAAGTGGAGAGAAATTGTGTTGGACCAATGAAAAGTAGAGAGTAATTGTGTTGGACCAATGAAAAGTAGAGAGTAATTGTGTTGGACCAATAAAAAGTGGAGAGGTAGAGTTCTGTTTTCTCAAATGAGCAAAGATTTTTTTTAGTTTTAAAAGAACTTTAAAGTTCAACATTGTTCAATTCATATGAAAAAAAAAACTGAAAAAAATGTGCGAACATTATGTGATATTCACATGAAATGAGATTTATGTGAAATTCAAGGAAACCAAGTTTGTATATATTTCTTTTGTAAAGTGTCTGTATAAATTGACACTCCTAAAGCTAAAATTGCTTTTTTAAATGATTTATGTACATTATGCACATACATATTTATAAAAACAAAGCAAACTGCAATGTTGTTGAGTCAATTCAGTTGGTAAAGAAGAAGAAGAAGAAGAAAAACAAGAACAAGAAGAAAAGGAGGAGAAGGAGGAAGGAGAACAAGAACAAGAAGAAAAGGAGGAGAAGGAGGGAGAACAAGAAGAAGAGGAGAAGGAAGAACAAGAAGAACAAGAAGAAGAGGAGGAGAAGGAAGAAGAAGAAGAACAAGAAGAAGAGGAAGAAAAGGAGGAAAAAGAACAAGAAAAAGAAGAAGAGGGGGAAAAGGAGGAAGAAGAACAAGAACAGGAGGAGAAGAAGAAAGAAGAACAAGAAGAAGAGGAGGAGAAGGAGGAAGAAGAACAAGAAGAACAAGAACAATAAGAAGAGGAGGAGAAGGAGGGAGAAGAAGAAGAGAAAGAAGAAGAACAACAAGAAGAAGAACAGGAGGAGGAAGAAGAAGAAGAACAAGAAGAACAACAACAACAACAAGAAAATAACCACCAAAGTCTGTTCTTACAAAAATTGTTTTGTTACAATACACATATACAAACTTATTCTATACTGAATATTTAAACAGGAATCTTAAACTAGAATACAAAAAATTCTTGTATTAAAGCAGGACCAATGATCTTTTATCTGTATAATTTAAACAACAAACAAAAATTTTGGATAGAATTAATAACTGTTAAAACTTGTACAATATAACCATTTTAACAAAATTAAGAAATTAATTCAGTGTTTTTACACAGTGTGACACAGTGCAAAATACTACACTAAAAAACATGTAAAAATTGTCAATGGGCCTCAGCTAACTATTAACTTAAATGTTACCGGCTTTAAATAAACAGATTTTCTAATAAATTACTATTGGTAATTTTTGAACAAATACAACATGTGTGAGAATAATAAAAGTTAAAAAAAAGCAAGTTTAAAAACCAATATAATTTTTTGCAATAAACATGTATAAGTAAGAGAGATGCACTTAATAAACTTATACATGTATTTCACTTATGTCATCTGTATTTAAATAAACTCTTGGAAGAGTGCTTGTTTTGTACATGCCAGTCTGGTGGTTAAACCCTGGCAAGGTCTTACCAAGGCCAGAAAATAGGTAGTGACTGTTCTTTCATCAAGCACTGAATTTAGCAACAAATGTCAGGGGTCTGTCAAAACAGATCCCTGTGTTTTTGACAGACCCCTGTGTCTAGCACACTGAAGAACCAATCTGCACATTTCATACATTTTTTTTAAATTTCTTTTTTTTTAAATCTTATTGCTGGATAAATACTGAATTTTTCAATCTTAAAAATAAATTAGAAAATGTCCTTCATTTTGCCTTTATTTTAGTTTAAAAGATGTCAGTTTAATGTTTGAATATAAAGAAATACATGTATTGTGATCTTGGCCACGGGTCAAAAAATTGTTTTGTATTCCAAACATTATCTTCACAAATCAAAAATATAGTTGGAAAATAAAATGGAATTGAATGACCAGTCTTTATTAAATAACAGAAAACTTAAAAATATTTCTGAGTGCACTGTTACTTTAGTGAGAAATAATTACACACTAGTGTAAATAAAACTAAAAGTTTATAACTAATATTATTATTATTATTATTATTATTATTATTATTATTATTATTATTATAAAACCTGACTGTTAAATCTCAATACATAGAGACATAGAAAAAAAAAAAGATCTTTAACTGTTTAAAGTCCTACTCTAGAATTTATTAAAGTGTAAACATGGGTGGCTAAATAATGATGTTATATTCAATTTAATGTATCATCCTAAAGTATATATAATAAACCATGTCCGGTTAACTTGTCATTGGTTAAAAAACTGAAAAAGGATATATATATATATATATATATATATATATATATATATATATATATATATATAGACACAATAGTATATATTATATATTCAAAGTTTTATTAGATAAAACTCAATACCGGTATCTCAATTTTAAAGAAGTTTTTACAGATATACATTGTATATAGAATTGAAAATTTTCATTTAATCTTTTGGGTTTATTATTAAGAAATTAAATGCTATCATTCACATGGGTGTTTAGGCATGAATCTAATGATATTTTAACATTTTAAATTGAAAGAAATGTTTTCATATACTGCATAATATTAAGTGTGCATAAAATGTAAAATCAAAGAAAAAAAAAAAAAAGAGAAAAATTTCTAAACTTTCACTGAATTCATTGCACAAGTATATATATATATCTTCAAACATGTTTTTAATTCAATATTTTTAAAAATTACAAATATTTAAGTTATAAACACTCTAAAAGAAATAGAGTCAATGCTAAGACATATGTTTTTTTTAAAAATTGAATTAATTTCTTGAAAAAATTTAGTCTGACAGCAGATGTAAAGAAATGTTATGTAACTAACAGTACTTACAATTTTTTTTTAACAAAAAAAAATAATAATAAATAAATAAATAAATAAATGAATGAATGAATGAATGAATGAATGAATAAATAAATAAATAAATAAATAAATAAATAAATAAATAAATAAATAAACAAATAAGTAAATAAATCTTTGATTTATCTTCAACCTGATATAAACCTTTAACTAGAAGACTGGTACTGCTAATATGCAGGGCACAAGCAATTATTTCTTAACAATTTTCTTAACTGGACTACCAGTTATAATGGTTTTAAATTTACATAATATAAACAATGTTGTCTTTCTGATAAACACAGATCTTTTTCTTGACATTTTCAACAGTATGAAGAGAGACGCAAAATACAGACTACAGAGCTAATGAGTATGTATGTATTTTTAGCTATATGAGGTTCCCCCTTCATATTTAATCTAATCTTTCAATGGAAAATTGTGCACAAGGATACAATAACAAGCAGATTCTAAAAGGATGAAATTAAATTGGTCTATAGGGAGCTAAAGTGATATCTGCCAAACAAGACTTCTAGTTTTAAATGAAAATTAAAATGTAGCTATTTGAGGGGTTGAAAATCACTCATGTCAAAAGCCATGAAGTTAAAAATTTACAATGGAGACATGGGTAAAAATTCCTTGGACTTGACCTAACATATTTCCATTCTACATATAAATTTATGCAAATTTCTATTGATATTAGTTATCTGTTTCATGTTGTAACTTAAAGAATTCATTACAATTTCATGTTTTTAAAGCCAGCATTTTAAAAAATAAAAATATATTTGGTTATGGTTTGGCATATGTCTATCATTCACCTGTCTGCACTTGTGTCTTATTTTTTAAAAAAATTCTCTGAAAACTTTATGTTTTGCTTGAATGCTGTTAATAATAAAAGGAAGGTCAACTTTGATATTTGTTAAAATCTGCTGTTTTACTATAGTTATTGTTCTTTTTTTCGACTCAATTTGCCAAAAGTGGATTTGTTTTATCCTTATAAAGTTGTGTGCTCATCTTGTCCATATTAAGGTTGGTAATATCATAAATATATATACACAATAAATATGTATCAAACTTAGCATCTGTTAGCTGCACATATATAAACATATACAAAGGTGCATTCTGGGCCTCATAATGCACCCCATGTCCTCTGTTTGTGCAATGGGTTATTTCATAGTAGTCATATTTTTAAAATCGTTTTATTTCAACCAGAATTCTTGTTTTATTAATGATGTCACTATTTTCTTTTCACCATGATAAAAGTCATTTTAATTTTATTTTTTCTATTGTTTAAAAATGGAGAGGATAAAATATCATATTATTATTTTTTGGATTATTTAGTATAAGATTTCAATTTCAATAATTTATCATATTTTCTTAACACTTTACAAACAAGCCGCGATGTCAGATTACCAACCACTGAAACAGCTGATAACATGTTCACTTCCTGTCAACAGTAAACAAATGTTACGTGACTCGTGAAAAATACTTACAGTCATTGTTGGACTTGTTAAAAATTTGCATAAATCTCTGTTGATCTCGGCTTTTGAAATTTTCTTGGCCTTCCATAAATTCCTGTTGTGAAATTTGTTCCATTTTCTCATTTAAAATAAATATCGGACATATAACCAGCGTCTTCAACTGTTTACACTAGAATGTGTTACGCTCTTTTATTCTGGAGTTACAAATCGTCCAATCGGATCACTCGGGGCTTGTCTAAAACGAAGAATGCGCAATACGGATTCGCATTTAATGAATGGAACCTTGAGGATATATCGATTGTATTGACGTCAACAGTAAACAACAACACAATATCATCATTCATATGCATAACATCATTGTTTATAATAATAATAATAATAATAATAATAATATAATAATAATACTTACAAACAAATCGATCGGTGGTTATTTAATTTCAGAAAATTACCATATGGTAAAGATAGTATATAATATTGTTATCAAGTTGGCCACACTTTTAAAACGGAATTATTTTTTTTTTGCCCCGTTTTTTTTTTTGTCTTGTCTGGTTATAAGACAGTTAATACTCTATATTATGTTAATGAAGAACACTAATTTATCTTAAATACATGTACTGTATACATAGTGTTTCTAAGTAAGATGGTATTTCAATTAAGATTTCTTAATTTGAAGGGGATCTTTAAAAGGTTTCTTTAGATCTTTTCCAAAAAGTGCCTCTGTGCCCGATAGTCCAAATTTCCCGGCTGAGCTCTACAAACAGCTTTTTTTTTTCTGGTGGCTGTATGCAGAACCAAGGAAAAATTTCTATATAAAATTCCCGGGATTTTCCGATACCAGTTGGTATCGGAGGGGCCTCCGCCTCATTTTGCTTCGGACTGAAAATATTGTTTAACTGTAGAAAAGTTACTAACTTAGTTAAATTATTAGTCTTCCAAAATTTGTGAATGCCAGAATTTGCGAGGTCACTAAGAAATCGTAAAGCATCAACACTGCAAAAAAATACTAGTAGGTTCAATGGCGATAACATTTTTAAATATATAATATTTTAAAAGATTAATTGATTTATTTATTGGGCTTTACGTCACAGTCAAGAATATTTCATTTACATCGAGACGTCACCAGCTATAGGTGAAGTGGCAGAAATTTTTACCTTTCCAGTGTGCTTGGGGCAGTGTGCAGGGAGGGTTTTTTTAGTCGCCTGCAGTGACACGGGTTTTTAAAATCTTCTCAGAAGGTCCCCGTTACTTTCATTTCTAAATACCGATTGTTTGGCGAAAGGACAGTCACTACCAGTATAAGCATGTCTGTATTGTAAAACATTAAGATGCAATATTTTGTCTAAAAATTCACAATATGTCAGTCAAATAATATTGAATGTATCATCATTTTTTTCATAATCAATTGTTCTTTTCAACAACAGTTTAATGTACTTCTCAACAGAATGTTCAACCTTGTCAGATCCGGCCAGGGATGAACCCCGATCTCCCACATACAAAGCGTGCAACTTAGCCACCGTACTGCTTTTAAAACATCGGACATATCATCGAAAGAGTTATGGTTCTTGAGACATAGATCATATATATTCTTGTAGGAGAAGCGACATAACTCTTTCTAGTATTCATAAATGAGTAAATATTTCTCTCGATATACCTGGGTATTGGTAGCTGAGTGGTCTAAAGAAGATTACAGAGCCTTTCACGCTAATGTGAGGAAGTTTTTCTGTTCTCTTGCCGAGATGATGGTTGGTGGTTTTCTCCGAGTACTCCGTACTTCACCACCGTCACAAAACTGTATAACTCGATATAAGTAACATATTCTTGTCTGATGCGTAAAACCCAATCCAATCCTTTTGGCAGAACGTCCGGGTTGAGAGCGGGAGGTTGTGGGTTCGAACCTTGACCGGTCGTACATGGTACTTTAAAATTCGAGCCTTGCTTCCTAGTCTTACTAGTAGGGATAAATCGACTGGCTTCAACCGGTGCAATGATAACGAGGCTGAGGGAGTGGTATGCTTTTCTGCGGCATACTGATTCGGTATGCTAGCTTCTTAACAAAAAAGTTGCGATGAGTGCGCTGCTAGTGCAAGACGGACCACTAAACACTCTCGTACGTATCACGAAAACACGGACTTATTCTTAGATTTATTTAAGATTAATCCTAAGATATTAATAATTTAACCTTGCTGTCGTTGTGAATAGCTGAATATTGCTGATGCGACGTCAAACAAAATTTCAACCAACCAACAAATAAATTTTAAATTAAAGAGATATGATTCTTCGTAATATACCGTTATGGCGTATGTATTTTGTTGTCATTTGATGACAATATTAAATCCCCCAAAGGATTCAAGTTAAAATGTTGTATTTTATACTTCAGCTAAGATTGCATGTAATTTGGTGTTCATTAATCACGACAAAACGCGTACGCCAGTAGCGGTATATGACATGATAGAGAGAGCAGCGAAGCTTGTACCTATCTATAGACATGGTGTACAGGAGACCAGTCGAATGAGTAGTCCTTTCAGTGGATGACGTCACTTCCGAGGTCGTTCAAAGGGGGGGGGGGAGTGAAAATCTTATTTTGAAAAAAAAACCAATTATTTACGAAATGCAAACGATAACATAATTATAAGAACCTATGCATCCTGTGATTATTAGATAGATTGCTTATATTATGCAATTTAAGGACATTGAGTTTGGTTGTAAACATAATTTTTTTCGGGAGCGGGCGATATTTGTCTGCTGCCGCGGCTCTCTACATAGGTAGTGCCTACAATAATATTACAAACTCTATTGATATTCGATCTAAAACCTTAGAAAAACTAGTGCTACAGCAGATCTGAATCAGACAGTGGCTCCTGTTAAAGCCAACTGCAAGCGAAGCGAAGTGATGTTGGTTTACTCACCGGTCAAAATTTTTTCATTAGATCGAGGTAACCCGGCGGTTCAAGAATGGTGTAGGAAACCAGAGTGACAAGAGAAAACCATTGAATATAAGCAACTGAAAAACTTTTTCAAACTTAATTTCGGTTTGTATTCGAAACTAGGTGAGACTCTGTAATCCGATTTTTCTTAGATAAGCGAGCTTCAGAAACAATGTGCATGTGTGTGTGTGTGTGTGTGTGTGTGTGTGTGTGTGTGTGTGTGTGTGATTACTTGTACCCCGAGATTCGGTTTGGATTCGAAACTAGGTGAGGCACTGTAATCCGATTTTTCTTAGATAAGCGAGTTCAGAAACAGTGTGTGTGTGTGTGTGTGTGTGTGTGTGTGTGTGTGTGTGTGTGTGTGTGAGATATTACTTGTACTTGATAACCCCGAAAACATTGAAAGTCAGTCTTTAAATTTATGAAATGTAATAATCTGAAAAAAAAATTCTGTTAAAAATTTAAGTTTTGTTTCATGGACTGAAACCATCTTTATTGGCATGCAGTTTCAAAACAAGCAACAGGCGATTCACTGCCAAAGTTTCAAAACTATCCGAGAAACAAAAAAGTTCATGGCGATATCAATATAGAAAAGGTACTCTACTTAAGTAAACAAAGCATTCTCAAGTTTGAGAGCAAATATTATAAAATCAGCCATAACATGTAAAACTAAACCAAAAATCAATTCAATGAAAACTTTTAAATACACAAATTTGTACTGTGATGTAAAACGATGACACAGACTTTCCAGTCACGTGAATGACAACATTAGAATAAGACCAACTCGAGTTATTTTTTAGAATGGAGTTCGAAAGCGAACTATGTGGGTATGAAAACTTCAGCAACACATATGTTATCAAGGAAATAGTTTTATGTAGCGTTCCCACACTGAAGTTATTGAGTGATTACGAAAAAGTAATAAAATTGTAAATAATTACAGTGAAAAATATAAATATTGCGTGATCACGCATCAGATTTTGCGTGCTACCGTGAAAGTTATCGCGAGAGATCACGCAAACAATTGCGTGCTATTGTAAAAAAAAAATATCACCTGTCTATGAATCCGCACAAGCTTGCAATGACTTGCGAGTGAGCACGCCAAATAAAACTATTTTCGTATGAAGCACTGTGTCGCTAAAGACTCTTTACTAAATAATAATAAAAAAAATTAAGCACACAATTTTTTCGCCTAAGCACGCGACATAAAAATATTTTAAGTGTTACCTCTGTGCAGCTTTAGGAATGGAATTAGTAGACTTTTTTCCTGTAAAACACCGATGTTTGCATAATGCACTGAACAAACGTTCAGGAACTTCAATCACATGATTCAGTGACGAATCCTAATGTGCCAAAAAGCACACACACACACACACACACACACACACACACACACACACACACACACATATATATATATATATATATATATATATATATATATATATATATATATATATATATATATATATTAAATTTATTTTTAAAAAAGTCAATTCTTGAACATTCGCGATGTTAAACTTTAAATTACACACACACACGCACACACACACACACACGTATATATATATATATATATATATATATATATATATATATATATATATATATATATATATATATATGTAATTTAAAGTTTAACATCGCGAATGTTCAAGAATTGACTTTTTTAAAAATAAATTTATTTTAATAAACTGCAAGGTGGTAAATACAACGTTTTTTTTTTTTGTTTTTTTTTTTACAAAATATGTAGTAAAAATATGAAATAAATTTGATAATTGCTCTGAATTTTTAAAAGTTCTGTTAATCGAAAACCTTGAACAGCCGATCCGCCGGATCTAAAATGTACTACGGTAGTCTCATTTCGAAACATCAAGAATAACAGAAAAAAGTGCATGATGATTTTAATGTAAAACTCTTTACTAAACAAAAATTGAAAGATTTTCTACACAATTAAAATAGTAATTACAATAAAACTGTAATAATTTCAATCATTTTACATTTCACGACATCATGAAAAGCGTCATCATACGAGCGAGGTTTGAATATAGGCGGTGAGAGGCGCTTTGATTGGCCCCGAGCGAGGTTTGAATATAGGCGGTAAGAGGCGCGTTGATTGGCCCCGAGCGAGGTTTGAATATAGGCAGTAAGAGGCGCGTTGATTGGCCCCGAGCGAGGTCTGAATATGGTGGTGAGAGGCGCTTTGATTGGCCCGAGAAGGTTTGAATATAGGCATTGAGAGGCGCTTTAATTGGCCATGAGCGAGGTTTGATCACAGGTGGTGAAAGGCGTTTGGACCCGAGCGAGGTTAGAACATTGGTGGTGAGAGGCGATTTGATTGGCCCCGAGCGAGGTTTGATCACAGGTGGTGAGAGGCGCTTTGATTCGTAAGCGCGCGCTTTACATTACACGGCCATATAGACCTGAAGTTTCCGATCTTTCACGCGGGTATCATCATACGATGAACAATTAAAATTATCGATCAATGAACGGAAAATTCCAGGTTTTATTCAAGATAATCATTTAACATTAAATATATTTTAAAAAAGGTGACTTAAATAGAAGAAATATGCAAAAGAAAAACAATGTAGTTGGCAATAACCAATGCGATAGAACAAAATAAAAGTTGAGGATAAAACAGCCATCAAGAATAAATAAATAAATAAATAAATAAATAAATAAATAAAAAATTTTAAAATCTTGAAAAAACATTTCTCTACCAAAATATTATTTTTATGTTGAATATATTAAATCTTGTAATAAGTTTCTTCCAAATGGATGTAGCTCAAATTCAGTCTGAAACCAGCCGTTTCCATAGTCTCTTTTCCTTGTGTGAAATACCACCGTTTTAAATTTCACATTGTTCAGTGTTTCATTTTATTTCGTAACATTTGTTTATATTTTCTTCCTTTGCCATAACATAAAAGAATAAAAAAATATGGACACTTCAAGTTACCAAATGTCCATTAAAACATCAAAAATTATTCTTGTCTACAACTACTAATAATATCTTTTATACCTGCAACAACTCGTGTAAAATCAATGACAAGGATGAGACTGAAAGGTATGATCAAAAATATTAAGCCGACATAGCCTATAGCAGCCACGGACGGTCTTGGATCAACCACGCTTATAAATTTTCGCCTATGTGCTGACGTATTTGTTGGCGCTATGGTCAGCTCTTTTTTAAGTTTTTCTATACTTTCTTCAATTGCTTTTGTGTTATTAATTGTGATGTAATTAGTTAGTGTGGATGCAGTGCATGGCTGGACGGAGGGGCATACTACTGAAGACGTAACTGTTTCAGTTGTTACAGAATATACCATGCTAACCGTTGCTGTTGGACATGAGCAATCTATAGAAGAAACTTCAAGCACTGTCTCCATCACCGTAGCATACGCTGTGAGATATATAGATTCTGTTTGAACATCAACGACAGTCGATATCAATGTGTCGGTGATATTGATAGTTTGGGTCTCTGTTTCGGTAACTGTGATGTTAATTGTGTTGTTGTAAATTTCCGTTTCAGTAACTGTTGCGTAACATGCCTGATACTGACGCCGTAGATGCTGCTAATGCTGCAGCGGTAGTTCACAGCATCTAAAATGTAAAAATAATTAAGGAGAGTAATGATGTTTCACGCTCAGTCAAGCTTATTTTACTTGTATCGCGAAGGTCAGTTTTAGGACGGTGGAGTGCAGAGTGAAGTAATGGCGTTTTACGCCGTCAAGGGCATTTCGCCTATAGCGTGGCAGTCAGTTCTGGGATATTGGAGTGTAGTAATGGAGTTTACGCCAAGTCAAGTGTATCTCATTTATATCTAGGCGGTTCTTGGATGTTGGAAGTGGAGTGATGACGTCAAATGTATTTTCACTTGCAGTGTAACAGGTCAGTTCTGGGATCGTTAAGTAAAAGTAACATATTACGACGTCAAACGTATTTAACTTTTAAAGAGACATTCAGTTCTTGGATGGTGGAGTGAGGTAATGGTGTTTACGCCGTCAAGGCTTTTCCACTTTTAACGTGACAGTTGGTTCTGGGATGATGGAATGGAGTCATGGTGTTTAACGCCTAGTCAATTCACTTATATTGAGGCAATCAGTTCTGGGATGGTAGAGTGCAGTAATGCTGTTTTACGCCGAGTCACCGAGTCAAGTGTTAATTACTTATATCGAGTCAGTCATTTTGATAGAGTCAGTAATGGAATTAGGATTTCTGCAATGGTGTTTTACACTGCAGTCAATCTTATTTCGTTATTGTGAAGACAGTTCCTTTATGAATTGCAAATCCAGAGCGGCGAGAAAAGAAAATGTTTCGAGGAAATACGTAATTTTCGGGATATCGGAGCTTAAGTTTCTATCCTCACGATTAATTGAACAAAATATGTTCCTAGTTTCAGAGAGAGAGAGAGAGAGAGAGAGAGAGAGAGAGAGAGAGAGAGAGAGAGAGAGAGAGAGAGAGATTACATACCTTGATTATTTACATTGCTGCAATTTATGAGTGGTATTAAAGAATCATCATTGTCAACTGTTGGTAATTCATTTGAATTAGTAATAAGTTCAGCTGCATAAAAAGAAAAAATATATATATATATATATATATATATATCACTATATCACTACATCACTACATAACTTAAACAAATCTTTATGCATGTGAAAGGTTAGTAATAACAGTGGGAGTTACTGTGTTATGTTAACGGTAAATAATGCAAAATTTTCTTTAATATTCCTGTCAAACTTTTTTTCAGTATTTATCAGATATTTGAATCTAGTAAATCGAAAAATATTTGAGTAGGAAAAAAAGCTGTTGCTGATACGGGGATTTTACATGTTAAAAATGGTGACGTTTACGAGAAGTGACGTTCTAAGTGACGTATTACATTGTATGCGCAAAAAATGCCACCATTTCCCTTTTTCAACATGTTAAATCCCTATAGTGGCAATATTTTTAAATAAGCAGAAATTTTCCATAGTATTTCGCACATGCGCATATTAATTTCCCGTTACGACTACACTCAAATTATCGAACAATCCCGATTTTTTTCAGGTAAATTGGATTTTCTATGAAAATAAAAGATACTTCACTGTCACAAAGACAAAAACTTCAACAATACTCCTCATATTACTGCAGTCGATAATACAAAATAATAATAAAACAGACAACAACAACCAAAAAAAAAAAAAATAATAATAATACAGTTAACAAAACCACGGATACTAAACAGCTCAAACATGATAAAACAGCCAACACAACCAATAACACAAAACAATACAAGTTGATGATAAAACTGCCAACACAACCAAGAACACGACACAATACAAGTTGATGATAAAACTGCCAAAACAACCAAGAACACAAAACAATACAAGTTGATGATAAAACTGCCAACACAACCAAGAACACAAAACAATACAAGTTGATGATAAAACTGCCAACACAACAAATAACACAACACAATACAAGTTGATGATAAAACTGCCAAAACAACCAAGAACACAAAACAATACAAGTTGATGATAAAACTGCCAACACAACCAAGAACACAAAACAATACAAGTTGATGATAAAACTGCCAACACAACCAAGAACACGACACAAACAAGTTGATGATAAAACTGCCAACACAACAAATAACACAAAACAATACAAGTTGATGATAAAACAGCCAACACAACCAAGAACACGACACAAACAAGATGATGATAAAACTGCCAAAACAACCAAGAACACAAAAACAATACAAGTTGATGATAAAACTGCCAACACAACCAAGAACACAAAACAATACAAGTTGATGATAAACTGCCAACACAACCAAGAACACGACACAAACAAGTTTGATGATAAAACAGCCAACACAACCAAGAACACGACACAAACAAGTTGATGATAAAACAGCCAACACAACCAAGAACACGAAAGAATACCAGTTGATAAAACAGCCAACACAACCAAGAACACGACACAATACAAGTTGATGATTAAAACAGCCAACACAACCAAGAACACGACACATACAAGTTGATGATAAAACAGCCAACACAACCAAAAACACGACACAATACAAGTTAATGATAAAACAGCCAACACAACCAAGAACACAAAACAATACAAGTTGATGATAAAACAGCCAACACAACCAAGAACACGAAACTAAAAATTCATGATAAAACAGCCAACACAACCAAGAACACGACACAAACAAGTTGATGATAAAACTGCCAACAGAACCAAGAACACAAAACAATACAAGTTGATGATAAAACAGCCAACACAACCAAGAACACGAAAGAATACCAGTTGATAAAACAGCCAACACAACCAAGAACACGACACAATACAAGTTGATGATAATACAGCCAACACAACCAAGAACACGAAAGAATACAAGTTGATAAAACAGCCAGCACAACCAAAAACACGACACAATACAAGTTGATGATAAAACAGCTAACACAACCAAGAACACGAAAGAATACAAGTTGATAAAACAGCCAGCACAACCAAAAACACAGAAACAATACAAGTTAATGATAAAAAGC
The DNA here is from genome assembly GCA_029721355.1 of Tegillarca granosa. Classification (NCBI taxonomy): domain Eukaryota; kingdom Metazoa; phylum Mollusca; class Bivalvia; order Arcoida; family Arcidae; genus Tegillarca; species Tegillarca granosa. The sequence continues at coordinate 38,933,234 of CM056605.1, forward strand.
CAATACAACAAAAAACACCGAAACAATACAAGTCAATGATAAAACAGACAACACAACCAAAAACACAGAAACAATGCAAGTCAATGATAAAACAGACAGCACAACCAAAAACACAGAAACAATACAAGTTAATGATAATGGAACCAAACAAAATATTCAGGGAAAATGCAGGAAAACAGAAATCGTTTTTAATAAAATTCTCGACTTTGGACAGGCACTGGAGAAGTAAAAGTCTGGTAGTGTATATATAGTACTATTTGAGCACCCCTAACATTTTAAATATTTTAAAATCAATGCTCAATAAATGAGCAAATTTATAAATTATTGATAAGCATATAAAGTGTATTTTGTCCATTAAAGTTAAAGGGAACGTAGAAAGCTGTATGTTTGCAAAAGAAAACATAATTTCTTTGTTGAACTCTGTACGAATAATTTTGTCATAATTTGTAGCAACATAAGTCTTTCACATTGCAAATAAATACAAATACTGGTTTTCCCCTAAATGCTCAATTTAGCTTTCTATTTTTTACTGTACAAAACCGCGTGCGGCCTTCGATATTTACCCTTTTTATTTTTCATTTTATAGCAAAATAGTTTTTTTTTTATAAAAAAAAATAATAAAATGAAATAAAATTTGTTTGAAATATTATCCATGATTGACAACCTATTTTGATTCTTCTACACAGAACGTAAAATTGGCGGGTTTAATATGACTGATAAGCTGTTTAAAGTCTAGGTACACGTCCGCCATTATAATAATTTCGAAACATTACTGGATTAAACTAGCAAAAAGTTTAAGTCAATTCTCAATCGAGTTGTATATTAACCTTATAAATATGCTTCGAGGAAGTTAGTAAGGGAACATAGTTTAAATAAATCCGACCAATAAATAAACAGAGAAAATAATTATAAGGACCCACGCATCACCGTACAGCTTCAGGACGGACCTGGAATTTGGTGAAGCTTTATCAGTCAGGGGACAAAAAAAAAGAAGTTGTAAAGATTCCTCCAGTCATTATTAGGATGTTCCCTTAGTTTAGCTGGTTCAATGAACTACTGAAACTTGAAATTTACTTACCAGAAACGCAATCTTTTTTCTTTACAACCAGTGGATTTGTAATAGTTTCACCATTTTCTTGTGTAAGCAAATATGTACAATTCATTTCTCCAAAGTGCATAAATGCCCAACAGGTATCACTTGATTGACAGCCAGACTCACAGACAGAAAACGTACTCTCTAAGTACTCATAACCAGATACTATCAGATTTTCCATCTCACATGAACCTGTAATCAAGTGAGTGAGTGAGTAAGTGAGTGAGTGAGTGAGTTATTGTTTTAAGCCGCATCAGTAATTCTGCAGCTATTCGCGGCTAGAAAATTTTGAAAGATACAATAGTATCAATAATAATCTAAATACATGTAAAATCCAAAATAGTCACCAAAAAGTAAAAAAAAAAAAAAAAAAAAAAAAAAAAAAAAAAAAAAAAAACAGTAATATCACAGTGAAGAAATATATGTAAAACACTGGAAATAAAATACTAAAACAATTAAATTTTACCAAATAAGTTAATTTCCAGAAGGAAGTTTAAAATTTTATGTCTATGGACATTACTCAAAAGATCTTGCATCGATGATGCTGTATAAAAAATATCCATTATATCTGCAATGTCAACACAATCCAGCAAAATGCAAAATATGCTGAACAGATTGTTGACTTTGACAAGGGAACATTGCAGAGGCTGTTCACCCTTTAAAATAAAAGAGTGAGTAAAATTACTATGACCAAACCTTTAATTGAAATCAGTTTGTGGAAACTACAGTGACTTACTTGTGCTAATTTGTCTTTTCTCTTGGTGAGATTGAGCAGATGAAGAATTGAACGACTTCTTAATCTAACGATATTCATTATCACTAAAACATCATTTTTTCTCACATATATAATTTTATATTTATTTATTTATTTATTTATCAATTTTTAAAGTTACAACATTAAACAATTGTTTAATAACGAGTTGTTTTTTTTTTTTTTTTTTTTTTTTTTTTTTTTTTTTTTTTTTTTTTTTTTTTTGCGGTCTTGTTTGTCATCATCTCTTTTTCATACGTGTCGATATGCTCTGTCACACTATGCGCGGATAACTTTTGTCAAGCAACGATTTGGTACCCTTTACATCATTGTGCGAATTCTTTATTAAATCTGTGGGTGTCCTTTGTCAAACTCTGAGTGGGTAGATTTAATCTGACGTTGTACGCTTTATTGTCAAACTATTTTTGATGTTTTTTAACACTAATTGGGATGTGCTTATGTCAAACTTTCTGTTAATCTGATTTTTCAAGTTTTGAGTAGATTGCTTTGTCACGTTGTGTGCTGATATGATATGTCACATTATGTGTGGATAAGATTTGTCACGTTTTGTGTTGATGTGCTTTTTGTGTGTGTATAGATGTGGTCTATCACGCTATGTCCAGATGTGTTTTGTTACATTGTGTGTGTAGATGTGCTTTATTACGCTTTGCCCAGATGTGTTTTGTTACGTTGTGTGTGTAGATGTGCTCTATCAAGCTATGCCCAGATGTGTTTTGTTACATTTTGTGTAGATGTGCTCCATCAAGCGATGTCCAGATGTGTTTTGTTACATTGTGTGTACATGTGTACATCTTCTCTATCACGCTTTGCCACTATGTATTGAGTTACGACAACATCAAAGTAAGTGAATCGCGAAGCAATTCGTGTAACTCTGAACGTGTTCGCGATTCATGTAACTTTGAACGTGGTCTGATGTTGTCATACCTCAATGACAACATTAAAAATGACATGCAATCCTTATGTTTACATTATTTTTACCCACAAAAAGGTATTGTTAATTTTCCGAAATGTGGTTGGAAACACTTAAAGCTCTTATTTTAAACCATATAAAGAGAACAGCCATATTGATTTGTTTCGTTGCTTGGCGATCGTAAAATATAGTTCCGTAAAAAAACTTTTGAAAATTAAATTTTATTTCTCTTTTTTTTCACTTAACAATAAACTGTTTGGTAAGATATTACTATGAATATAATTATTTGTTTGTTACCGCTCGTAAAGAGCGTCCCCACAGTCGCCGGACAAAATTTATGAATGAATATCTGCTGAAGATATAATTGACGTATCGCTTTATCACAGAGCGCGTGACAAACTGCTGCAATCGAAAAAATTAACGCAATGGTCCCAAAGAGATTCGAATAAGGCAATTCATTTGTAATGTAAACATTTATTGTTGAGATAACATTTTTATACCTGATTCCGCATTCTCGCATATGAAGTCTTTACTATCCGAACATTTTTTATTATCCCATCTATGAGAGTCTTTGTGCCCGATATAACATTGCTCGTCTGATTTATAGTCAGTATCCTTGAAGTAGGACCATCCGGTGGTACTATACACTTGGGTACAGTCTGTAAACATATACACTGCCTGGCTAAGCTCTGTTAAACTGATCCAGTAATCATCGTTTCTGTACAAAAAATGAGAGAAAACAAACAGTCATCAAATTATCAAGATTCCCCCCCCCCCCCCCACACACACACACACAACAACAACAACAACAACAACAAAGCATTTTATACCTAGATTCAAATCCCATTCGTGTAGATCTTATTCTATGTTTGCTGTTTTGCAACCCATGCTATTTACGTGTGGGTAGGCAGGAAGGAAACAATTTTTATTTTATTGTTTGAAAACTTCATCTTTACAATTTTGAAAAGTTTGATTTGGTTTCATATGTCTCTTATACAACATATTTTGCATTTTTTGATAACTGAAGTCTTCTTTGTTACTCCTTGTGTTTTCTCCCATGGAGAAACACAGCAGAAATTCCTTACTGGTGTCACAGGGCGGAATAATAACTAAATTTATTACATAAGAAATTAATTTTATTAATTTAATGTTTAATTGCTTTATAATTTAATTAATTTTCATAATAAGACCCAATACACATAGTATAAATTATATGCAATTTTTTTTTTGGAGGGGGGATAAAAGTTATCTTGACCTCTGGAATTTAGGATTTTCTATAGATGTTTTGATTAATAAGTTTCACTGACCTACATTTCTATTTTATGTTATTTTATTTAACAATATTTTGGGTTATTTTTAGAACTGATTTTCAAAATTATTTTACAAAATATACATGATGGAAAATTTTGAGAGAAGTTTCTCATCCCCGACCCACATAAAAACAAGGCTGCTTTTGTATTCCGGGGGGACAGAATACACATTAACCTAGTTACTGAATACACATCTATTGAAGATGCTGTTCTGACCTGTCCTTGCTTGGTTGGTCAGTCGTCAAGTGTTTTGAAGTGGTTTGATTTCGGGTCACAAAAATAGGGGTGCACGCGGCATTTTCGGCAGATCGCAGTTCGATTTCTGATTGCTTAGTTCGAATACCTGGTCCTGATCATTTTACAGAAGTTTTTATTAATTCAAGTTTGAAAGAAGTCGTATTCAATTTAGCACTACCAGCTAAATATCGGCAATTTTTCTTATTATTGTTTCGACGATACCAGTCGAAATATTGCATATTTTTGACGATTACCAGTCAGAAAATTTGAGTAAATATCCACTATTTATATAATTTATCGTTGATAATTTAAAACTTAAAATATTCATGCATTATTTTCTTTCTTTACGCGGTAAATTGTAAAGAATATAATTGCGCGTATTAACGTAGTTTATTTAAATTTTACTCACTTTTTAATTATTGCCGTGGATGATTTTTGTCGCCACCAGGCAAGAATTTCTGTCGCGAGCACATGTTTTATCTCCAGCAGAAGTAGCCCTCTTAGGTGTAAATATACATATTTTTGTCCTTGACCCGCTAACTTTTGTTTTCATCCGGGTGACGCGGCCTGGAATTTTTACCTATATGGTCAGGGAGCGGTCATTTTTGCCCTACTTTTGTGAATGTTTTTATTTACATTTTTTAAGGTTATTTCTGTAGCCTTATTCAGTGAGGAGGGTTTTAAGGATTACTGTAGGACGTTTCTTGTGGTCATTTTTGTGGATTGTTAGTTCCCTTTAGAAACCAATTTAAGTTAGGTTTGGTATTTTTTTGTTTTTGTTTTATAAAGGATTTTTATTTTATAAAGGATATTATTGTTCCTTTTTTTTAAGATCAGTGTTTTCAGTGACTATAGGGTTAATCTCGTAGTTTTTGGGGGTTATAAGGCGGTCTGGACAGTGAGTATTGTAGTGTGTGAGTTTTGTATATATTTTGTAAATAATTAGAATAAAATGTATAAAAGAGTTTAACGCAATCTTCTGGTTTTCAGTTAAATTTATTTTTAATTTCAAAGTCGTGATAACCTGAGTGCTCAGTATTTTTATATTTACCTGGTTTAATGTATTTCTTATAGCTATTCAGCCTCCTAGGTACCATAGGACATTCGAGCTATAATTTTTGGCGATAGTTCTCGTCTCGCTTTCGAGATATATTAAAAGTTAATTGATAGAAAATCAATCTTAATTAATACTTGAGCATTCAGATAATTGCCTCTTTGAGTTGTGAGGGGCTTTCTGACTAGTTCAGAAAGCTAATTCAGACAAATTAGGTAACTTGATAGTTTTAGAAATAAGACACTGACAGATATCGAGCTAAACTGGCTCGCGGATCCACGCATGTTGAGTTCTTGCGAGAGTAATTGTTCCTCATTTGAGGTGGTGGCAGCATATACCATTGAGCTATTCGTTTAGTTTTCAAGTTGAGTTATCTAGAATTTGACACTCTGTACCTCGGCTACGTATAATTGAGGTAACCTCTGATTCATGCATCTAGGGCAATATTAGTGAGCGAACCCGAATATATTAACCATCAGGCTTTGGATGTTTTAATCTAGGTTGCGTCAATCAGGTTCGACCCCGTGAGGTCATTGAAGTCACTTAGGGTTATTAGGAGTTACATCATCAACCCTTTGACCTCGCTAGGGGGTGCCTCGCACCTACCACAGTGGTGGCAGCGGTGGGATTCAATTTTATAGTTCAGTGTTGGTTTTTCTTTGCTGTCTCGTTACCAGAGATAATTATTTTCCTTTTCTGTCATTACCAGACAGGGCGGAGTGAATATATTTTGTGTCTTTGGTAGGAAATAGGGGAGATATTCTTCTTTTTGTTTTCTTTTTCTAGTACCTTTTAATTTGATAAATCCTTTTGATATTTCTACCGTCTCTTTTTTTTTGGGTGTTGTTATTATTATTATTTTTAAATTTTACACTTAATTAAGTGACAATGGATAGTGAGAATGATCATACGTATGTGAGACCAGGTGTTCGAACTGACCAATCAGACCGCTCTCCTGACCCTGACCCGAATTTGGTCCACTCTAATTTACCCGGGGCATCAAGGTTTACTGATGGGACGCCCAGTGGTGAGGTAGCTTTTAGACTTCCGCCTCTTAATCGCGACGGAGAAACCGGAGATTCTGGGGTGGGCAGAAACGTGTCTGCTTTAGAAGCGGATCATATGCGAGACAAGATAAAATGGCTTGAAAAACGTCTCGAAGAAAGCGAAAAGTCCCGTCGCTCCCGTCTTCCGTTAGATGATTTATCTTTGAGGTTGTCAGCGCCACCAGCTGACAGAGGGGATACAGAACGCCGAGATTCCCTACAGGAAATAAGGCGTTGGGGTGATTTTTTTAGACAGAGTAAACAAGCAAACCCAGCATCGTTTGCAGATTATCGTGATTCCAGCGGTTTATTGTGGGATGATGAATTCCCTCAAAGCGCTCACCGGAGGTCACCAGACAGATTCCGAAACTGGAGGGGCCAAGGTGAGCCCAAAACTTATCGGAAACCAGATAAGTATGACGGAAAAAGAAGCTGGAATGAATACTTAGTTCACTTCGAGTTAGTGGCCAAGCGCAATGGTTGGGACGAAGAGGAGAAGGCGACCGAGCTAGCCATAAACTTAAGGGGCCCCGCCCAAGGTTTACTAAGTGACCTTAGTCCCAACCAGAGAAACGATTACGATGAGCTAGTTAAAGCTCTGCAGGACATGTTTGAACCCGAGAACCAGGGCGAATTGTACAAGACAAGATTGAAACACAGGATTAGAAACAAAGGAGAATCTCTGCCTGATTTGTCCCAGGATATCAAGCGGATGGTGCGCAGGGCATACCCGAACACTCCAAGACAGATGCGAGAGCACCTAGCCAAAGATTTTTTTGTGCCTGCGTTAAATGACTATGATCTGGAATGGGCAGTTTACCAAGGAAAACCGAAGAGCATAGAGGAAGCACAGAGCCTGGCTTTAGAGTTTGAGGCTTTTACCAGGGGACGTAAACAGAGAAATATCCCTAGACCTGCATTGCGGGAGATTAAAGTCGAGACAGTGCCCGAGAAGGCAAGCCAACACCAGGCTAACGGAGTAAGCAACAAGGACAGGGAGATACAGCAGCTTAAGAGGGAAATTTTGAAACTACAAAATGAAAATAAGGGACTACTAAGTAAAGACGCAAAATCTCCGACCAATGCACCAATCATTTGTTATTATTGCAAGAAAGAGGGTCACAAGAAGCCAGACTGCCAGAAACTTAAGCAGGATAATATGCGACGACGACAACAAAGCCAGACCGAAGAGAAAACAGTTCCACATAGACGGGAGCGACAGGGAAACTAACGGGAGCTGAAGACGAGGGCCAGCCTTCAGCTACAAAAACTTGTCTGTCCAGGCCCCCTGATTTTATAGAAATACGTTTGGTAGAGGAAGACAATGGTTTATTTGTAAATATAGTTATTTTTGACAGAGATATTAGATGTTTGTTAGATACAGGTTCTACTATTACAGTCCTAAGTGTTAGTGTTTATGACAGCCTGCAGGCAAGCCTAAAACCAAGGCTTGAGAAAGTTAAATGTAGGTTGAGAATGGCGAACGGAAGTTTGGCTGAGCCTATAGGAGCTACATGTTTACCAATGTTTATTGGGGGACAATGTTTTACTCAGAATATAATAGTCGCTGATATAGATGCTGAGTTAGTGCTCGGTTTTGACTTTTTATATTCACAAAGATGTTTAATTGATGTGTATAATCGCATACTTAAGGTGAGAATCGCGACTTCTCCATGCGAAACAATACCAGTTTTTAGAGTAATAGTAACAGAAACTACCATTCTACCACCGAGTAATGAAGTTATTGTGCCAGTAAGGGTTGAAAATACGGGCGAAGCGACGGACATGATAATTGTCGATGGTTGCTGCCCAGAATTAATAGACAGAGGACTGCTAGCGGCTAAGACTTTAGTAAATCCTGAGGGAGCTGAGATATTTTTGAGAATTGCTAACTTTACAGAAAAAGAACAAGTATTATTTCAAGACACCTGTGCTGCTTTAGGTGAGCCAGTAAAACAAATTTTGGGATCTAGTAGCGACCATACTACAGAATTTCAGGAGGAACGAGTTATATGTACAAAATCTTGTGACGGGGAAAATGCGTTGCCAGCCTTCCTCAACGAACTGTGAAGGTCAAGTAAGGTCAACTTATCCGTAGAACAGAGTGAAGCCATAAGAAAACTGTTGACAGAGCATTCCAATGTTTTTGCCAGGTCGAAAGAAGATTTTGGTCGCACCGATTTAGTAACACACAAAATAAATACGGGCGATTCTATGCCGATAAAGCAGGCCCCCAGGCGGTTACCTCTATCCAAACATAAAGAGGCTGATGCGGAAATTAAGCGACTGCTAAAGGCAGGCATAATTGAACCCTCAACATCCCCATGGAGCTCACCAATTGTGTTGGTTAGGAAGAAGGATTCATCTGTACGTATGTGTATTGACTTTAGATCCGTCAATGCTAAAACTGCCAAAGATGCGTTCCCCTTGCCACGGATAGATGATTCCTTAGATGCTTTGAGAGGGACCAAGTGGTATTCCACCCTCGACCTTATGAGTGGATACTGGCAAGTAAAAATGGATGAGAAGGATGCAGAAAAGACAGCATTTGTGACGACGTGTGGCCTGTATCAGTTTACTGTTATGCCAATGGGCTTATGTAACGCAGGGTCAACATTCCAGAGATTGATGGAGCTTATATTGACTGGTTTACAGTGGCGGACCTGCCTTATCTATATTGATGACGTAATCGTGTTTTCTAGCGATTTCGAGTCACATATTACACGTTTGGCTGAAGTATTTAGCCGAATTGGGACGGCTGGCATGAAACTATCACCAACTAAATGCCAGTTATTTAAACAAAAAGTCGCATTCTTAGGCCACATTGTTTCAAGTCAAGGAGTGGAGACTGATCCCGAAAAGACTGCAGCTGTTCGAGATTGGCCCCCACCAAAGACGGTGCGCGATGTTCGTAGTTTCATCGGAACTTGTTCCTATTACAGAAAATATGTGAAGGGGTTTGCTGATATCGCGCGACCGCTCCATAAGCTTACCGAAAAGAATGGATCCTTTATTTGGACGGAGGAATGCCAGCAATCATTTGATCGGTTAAAACAGTGTTTGTTAAGTTCACCAATCCTGTTTTATCCAGATATGGAGAAGCCATTTATTCTCGACACGGACGCTAGCGCGTTTGGTATTGGAGCAGTGTTATCACAGATCAATGACGGTACCGAATGTGTAATTGCTTATTACAGTAAGGCCTTCTCCAATCCAGAGCGGCAGTATTGTGTGACCAGGAGAGAACTCTTAGCCATTATAGCCAGTATTAAACATTTTCACCACTACCTTTATGGTGTACATTTTGTTGTTAGAACAGATCATGGCGCACTAACTTGGTTACTTAAGTTTAAGAACCCAGAAGGGCAAATGGCGCGGTGGCTGGAATTTCTGTCTAGCTATGATTTCAAAATTAAGTACAGGGCGGGGAGACAACATGCAAATGCAGACGGGTTAAGTCGAATTCCGTGTAATGTGTGCAGTCACTGTAGGCGCATGGAAGACAGAGAGAAAAACAAAGGTAATACCGACTGTCAGCATGGCAATGAACTCGAGAAAATTTCACGTATGGTCACCCGAGCAAGAAAAGAAATTGCTAACGAAATAGACAAACCTGACGTGAAAGACAATCCCTCCGACAATTCAAAACGGAATGCTGGAGAAGCGCAGCCCCGGGAAAAAGAAAAGAAGTCCCAAGAACAACCGACCCAATCGTGGTTGCAATTAAAATCGCAAGAAGAAATTAAAGAAGCACAGTTATCGGATGATACTTTGGGCTATTTATATGAATGGAAGAAAGTAGGAATTAGGCCAAAATGGGAGGAAATTTCACAGCTTAGCACAAAATTAAAGTCTTATTGGTCACAGTGGGACAGCATCTTCTTGCGCGATAAGATTTTATACCGACTACACGAGAAATATGATAAAAACGAAGAAAATTGGCAACTTGTAGTACCAGCAAGTATGCAAAAAGAAATTTTACAGGGGCTTCACAACGATCCATTGGCTGGTCACCTAGGCAGGGATCGAACTATGGCCAGACTAAGCCGAAAATTTTATTGGGCTGGTTATTCTATAGATGTTGATGAATGGATAAAAAGATGTAAAGAATGCCAGTTATGTAATAAGCCTAGAAGACCAAATAGGGGGCAAATGAAACAATACATTGTCGGCGCCCCTATGGAGAGAGTCGCTATCGACATTATGGGACCGCTTCCGGTAACGACAAAGGGTCATAAGTATATACTTGCCATTACTGATTATTTTACTAGGTGGGCAGAGATCTATCCCATGCGGAACCAAGAGGCTAGCACAGTGGCTAGAATATTTTTCAAAGAGTTTGTTTGCAGATATGGGGTGCCGAGACAAGTGCACACAGACCAAGGCACGCAATTTGAATCTCTATTATTTCAAGAACTGTGTAAGATGTTGAATATTGATAAAACTCGTACCACACCTTACAGACCACAGAGTGACGGGTTGGTTGAGAGACTGAATCAATCAGTTGAAAGTATGCTGAGGAAGGTGGTGAGAACAGACCAGCGAGACTGGGATGAATTTTTACCTCTAATTATGTCAGCATACAGATCATCCGTGCACGACAGCACTCACCAATCTCCGTCAATGATGATGCTGGGGCGAGAAGTTGAGTTGCCAGTTGATATTATTTATGGAGAACCGCCGGACGAATGCGACAAGTTGACTGAAATAGAATATGTAGATAAATTAAAGGGAAAAATGTGGAAAGTACACAATTTGGCAAGGTCCAAAATGTTAGAAGCGAGCAATAGACAGAAACGTCGGTATGACCATAAAGCAAACACTAGGAAATATGAAATTGGGGAAGCTGTGGTGCTGGCAAATAGCGAGAGAAAACAGGGGCGCTCACCAAAACTCCAGACTGTATGGACGGGCCCGTACCTTGTTGTGGGAATTATATCAGATCTGATATACAAAATTCAAGAAGGGCCAAAGAGAAAAATAAAAACAGTTCATTTTGATCGACTTAGAAAATATTATGGTGTGGTAGATAACTGGCTCGCGAAAGACGGGAAGTGACCGAGTTTTATAACTATTTTATAACTATTAGACTGTAATACCCCCACCCCTCCCCAACACATTTTATGTGTTTATGTTTAGATAGAATAAGTTGGAGGTGTTACCAATCTCAAGTCTAGTTTTAGTTTTAGGTTTAGGTTTTTTTTTGTAGTGATTAATTTTTGGTTAAGGGCAAAGTAGTTGTGTTATTATTCTACCAGTTTGGTAGTTTATTCTGGACGCTTTTATGTTTTTATTAACTAGTGAAGGATTAACATGTTGTTGCCTTGATTTGACTACATGTAGTTATTTTATTTTATGCATATGGATATGCGCAAAGCAAGTGTAAAGTTGTTGTAGGGATTTAAGTTACACCGCAGTGTTTTTATCTGGGATGGCCGTATAGTTTTTTTTTGTTTACTTATACCTCAGTTATAAAGGGGGTTATTGGTTTTGTGATGTTACTATGCGTCAGAAACTGGAGTATTTCTGGCTTTACTGTGAGAATATTTTCACAGGGTTGTGTTTGTAATACAGGGTTAAGTGAGGTCAGATCCGCGTCATGGTCCTTAAATTTGCTTGAAACGTTTCGGCCCATTGCATTTTGGGTGTAAACCAACCCGTAATGTATTTTCTTATCAAGTAACTTTGGTTACATGGTTAATAAATTTTTGTTTCCCAGCCAAATAATCCTCTATTCCCTTAGGCTGTGAGGAAGTTGTAAGTTCGTTAGATTGTGGATTTCCCTCTCACCTGGACAACAAGGTCATTTTAGATAATACTTGCAAGCGTTTTAGGGCTGGTACCAAGCCTATGTATGTGGGGAAAAGACGATTAATTTATTTTGGTTGGCAAGTCAAGTGAAACCATGACCGTCTGTCCCACCTGTTGTTACCAAACATGGTGTCTTTATACCCATTCCGGGTCACGTTGGTTTGACCTTTGGAGGGTGGTTTCTTGAAAATCCGCCACCGGTGGGCGGTGTTGCTTAGGGCCGGCCACCCTAAGTGCCCAGGAAAGTGCAAACTGGGAGAGGTTTTATAGCAACGGAAGTGTTGCGACTAATCATATAGTGTGTGGCATCCCCATGATAACTGCGTGCGCTACTTAATCCGCCTTCGCGTTTTCTTTCTGAGTTTGAAATGAAGAAAACAGAAACTAAAAATAGACATGAGTATATATAATAACGATGATGATAAATAATGCATGGATATCTTTACAGTCTTTGTATTATTTAATTATTTCTTTTTATTTGTTTTATTTACGAGCTGAAATAATGAGTTATTTAAACACTAATTGTTTTTCATTTTTCAATTCGTGAATCTTAAATATTAAATAATAGCAATTCATTTTTTTTTTTTAAAAAATCATGGTTTTCAAAATGGGAAAACTACCAATTCAGGAAGATACCATTCCTATAAATTACTCGGCTGACATTTTGTCGTTAGAGCTAACTTGCGACGTTTATTTTAAACGGTAATCTGTTATATTAGATTATTTTCCATGATAGAATTATTTATTCCTATTTGTCTTCAACAGGCCATGAGTGCGAAGTCGGTGATTGTGCAGCCCGAGAGAGAGTATTGGGAAGACGCATGCGACCACTGTGGGAGGAGATTTCCAAATAAGAGGAAACTTCAAAATCATGTCCGCTCCTCCCACACTGGATGTCAGTGTCCTTATTGCCCGCTGACTCTACCAAAAAGTAACGAAAAAGACATGGAGAGACACATAAGAAAGCGGCATAAAGTAAAGAAACAAAAGAAAGAGACAACAAGTGAAATTGAGGAATTGAAAGAGCCGGAGGACATCGAATTTATGGATGGTGACTTACCCATCCAGGATATGGTCTCCTCATCACCAGAGGAGACTGTGACTGGCCATATAACACCAATAAGGCCAGGGGATGGGAGGTCACCATCGGTACAAAATTCACCTCCAGATGCACCGGCGATGTCAGTTCAAAATTCACCGCTTAATGACAGAACTGGGGAGGAGGTGTCCGGCGACCAGACGCCAGTATACCCGGACTTTGGGCTTTATCCACCAGTTCTGTCGACTGCAGAAAATCTCAATCTTTTAAATGATTATATCGACAGTTTAGGGAAGCAGAAGGCGACAGCTAAATGGAAACTCACCCCGGGTCCCGAGTCCCCTGCCCTCGGAGAAGTTAACGACTCATTGGGCAGGGACCCGAGGCTGTATTTCCTTAACGCCCCTAGTACTGTCATTGACAGTCCAGCAGCGGCCGTCCTTAGGGCCCAGCGGTTTAGGACTAAATCGTCCAGGCGGGGGCAATATAACACCATTTTAGCTCCTCCTGGCATCATGAAAATTAAAAAAGTTGAATCATGTACATTCCCTGATGGAACTAGATACCAAATTGAGACCACCTATTATAAGGAGCCTAAGACGTCTGGAGAGACTGGTGTCACCAACCAGAATTGTTCCGATGCTAACTAGTCGGAATAGGGCTGACGACACCAGTCATTTATTTTTTTTCAGATCTGATGGAAACCAACAGTAAAGATACGCGAAAATAATAATAATAATAATTAAACTAAATAGTGATCACTTGGACACTATTTCATTTACATTCTAGACATTTAATTCTTTGATTAAAGATAAAGGTAAAGATAAAGTCTATATGACTTAATAGCGCATCACTTGGACGCTATTATTTTCATTTTTTAATTTTTTTTTATTCTTTTGATCTAATAATTAAAATAAGTGTGAGAGGAAAGCATGTATGTGAGTATTTACTGTTGATGTTAGTCGAGACAGAATTGGGGGGAGATTTTAGCAAAGTTCGGGGCGAACTTTTATTTGGCAGGGGGTGGTGTCACAGGGCGGAATAATAACTAAATTTATTACATAAGAAATTAATTTTATTAATTTAATGTTTAATTGCTTTATAATTTAATTAATTTTCATAATAAGACCCAATACACATAGTATAAATTATATGCAATTTTTTTTTTGGAGGGGGGATAAAAGTTATCTTGACCTCTGGAATTTAGGATTTTCTATAGATGTTTTGATTAATAAATTTCACTGACCTACATTTCTATTTTATGTTATTTTATTTAACAATATTTTGGGTTATTTTTAGAACTGATTTTCAAAATTATTTTACAAAATATACATGATGGAAAATTTTGAGAGAAGTTTTTCATCCCCGACCCACATAAAAACAAGGCTGCTTTTGTATTCCGGGGGGACAGAATACACATTAACCTAGTTACTGAATACACATCTATTGAAGATGCTGTTCTGACCTGTCCTTGCTTGGTTGGTCAGTCGTCAAGTGTTTTGAAGTGGTTTGATTTCGGGTCACATAAATAGGGGTGCACGCGGCATTTTCGGCAGATCGCAGTTCGATTTCTGATTGCTTAGTTCGAATACCTGGTCCTGATCATTTTACAGAAGTTTTTATTAATTCAAGTTTGAAAGAAGTCGTATTCAATTTAGCACTACCAGCTAAATATCGGCAATTTTTCTTATTATTGTTTCGACGATACCAGTCGAAATATTGCATATTTTTGACGATTACCAGTCAGAAAATTTGAGTAAATATCCACTATTTATATAATTTATCGTTGATAATTTAAAACTTAAAATATTCATGCATTATTTTCTTTCTTTACGCGGTAAATTGTAAAGAATATAATTGCGCGTATTAACGTAGTTTATTTAAATTTTACTCACTTTTTAATTATTGCCGTGGATGATTTTTGTCGCCACCAGGCAAGAATTTATGTCGCGAGCACATGTTTTATCTCCAGCGGAAGTAGCCCTCTTAGGTGTAAATATACATATTTTTGTCCTTGACCCGCTAACTTTTGTTTTCATCCGGGTGACGCGGCCTGGAATTTTTACCTATATGGTCAGGGAGCGGTCATTTTTGCCCTACTTTTGTGAATGTTTTTATTTACATTTTTTAAGGTTATTTCTGTAGCCTTATTCAGTGAGGAGGGTTTTAAGGATTACTGTAGGACGTTTCTTGTGGTCATTTTTGTGGATTGTTAGTTCCCTTCAGAAACCAATTTAAGTTAGGTTTGGTATTTTTTTGTTTTTGTTTTATAAAGGATTTTTATTTTATAAAGGATATTATTGTTCCTTTTTTTTAAGATCAGTGTTTTCAGTGACTATAGGGTTAATCTCGTAGTTTTTGGGGGTTATAAGGCGGTCTGGACAGTGAGTATTGTAGTGTGTGAGTTTTGTATATATTTTGTAAATAATTAGAATAAAATGTATAAAAGAGTTTAACGCAATCTTCTGGTTTTCAGTTAAATTTATTTTTAATTTCAAAGTCGTGATAACCTGAGTGCTCAGTATTTTTATATTTACCTGGTTTAATGTATTTCTTATAGCTATTCAGCCTCCTAGGTACCATAGGACATTCGAGCTATAATTTTTGGCGATAGTTCTCGTCTCGCTTTCGAGATATATTAAAAGTTAATTGATAGAAAATCAATCTTAATTAATACTTGAGCATTCAGATAATTGCCTCTTTGAGTTGTGAGGGGCTTTCTGACTAGTTCAGAAAGCTAATTCAGACAAATTAGGTAACTTGATAGTTTTAGAAATAAGACACTGACAGATATCGAGCTAAACTGGCTCGCGGATCCACGCATGTTGAGTTCTTGCGAGAGTAATTGTTCCTCATTTGAGGTGGTGGCAGCATATACCATTGAGCTATTCGTTTAGTTTTCAAGTTGAGTTATCTAGAATTTGACACTCTGTACCTCGGCTACGTATAATTGAGGTAACCTCTGATTCATGCATCTAGGGCAATATTAGTGAGCGAACCCGAATATATTAACCATCAGGCTTTGGATGTTTTAATCTAGGTTGCGTCAATCAGGTTCGACCCCGTGAGGTCATTGAAGTCACTTAGGGTTATTAGGAGTTACATCATCAACCCTTTGACCTCGCTAGGGGGTGCCTCGCCATATAAATCTGCTCAGAGGTCGTCTTGCTTGGTTATTGCCCTTTAATACCGTTTCTTAAGTTGTACGTGAAGTAAAAGAAAAATGGAAATGCTGGCAAAAATTTTGGGTAGGGGCATTTCAAGTGGGTCGGGGGGAGGGGAAGGGGGATTGAAAAAGACCAGATACGGGTAGTTTAGAAAGTTAAAATTTACACGTTTTACACAGGTTTTTTTTATAAAGATTTTTTTTAAAAAAAAAAAAAAAAAAGAAAAAGGAATTGAACCAGTTCCTAGAATTTGAAGTTAAAAAACAAATTTTGAAAAGAAGGGAAATCAAGGAAAGAAACGTAAAAAAGAGAGATAATGTTAGTTTAGAAAGTGAAAACAAAAGAACTAGAGTGAACTCTAATCAAGACCCGTGTAGCACAGATAACAAAACAACACATCTGCTTAATATGAGTAGTAAATCTACTCTGGTTTCAATATTTCTAGAAATACAGTTGATATGGATAAAAAGAGAAAATGTTTCAGCACCTTGCTGTTAACAAGAATTCCCGGAATTAAATGTCTCGCCTGGTTAGTTTTTGATCGAGTAGAAAATACCTTACTTAAACATAAACTTTCACATTTTGACACGCCGCCGCCGCCGCCGACGACGACGACACCGGAAAAGTAACACCTAATCTCGCCTTATGGCGATGACAGGCTCTACAAAAATTTGTAAGGCTAATAACCTGTATATAATGAATAGTTGTATTGGACAGGATGCCAAAATTGGCAAATGTGCAACCGACAAATGTACTGTAATTTATTATTATATATGAAACGGTAATTTTCTTCAATTAATTAATTAATGATTTTTGTGTTGTAGACTTTTGAAAAGTGTATTCAGATGTTCATTGTCTAATAGTGTGCAAACGCCAAAGGTAAATAGCAATGGTTTAAACTCTTATTGTGAACAAGTGCATTATTGGAATACTGATAAAAAAGAGTTATTTTGTAATGATAAAAATGAACTTGAAGTTTTTTCTTGAATGAATGATATATGCAACTGTGATGTAAATACTGTAGATAAAAAAACATAGATCTTTTAGTTAACTCGACAACTGATATATTGTTAAATTCAGCAAAAATATTTTTTGGAACATGTAATAAAAACATAAAACATATTAACAAGCAAAACCTTGAGTGGTTTAATAAAGATTGTTATATAAGGAAAATGTATAGAAGGTCAAAAAGATTATATTAGAAATATGGATCAATTTTTTAAAACATGAATTGACTATTGCAGGAAAAAAGGTATAAATACACTCTCGATAAAAATATAAAAATATTTAGGATATGTTTGAAAAATAATATTTAAGGTTTGTGTAAATCAAATCCAAAATTGTTTTGCAAAACATTGAATATAAATAATTGGTAACTGTATTGAAACATTGGATGAATTTAATATGTATTATAAGAAATTGAATACAAATGTTGATGACGATTTAGAATATGGTTTTAATGATACTTATGTTGATTCTGATAGAGTTATAAAAACTTATTAATGGTGTCATATCAGAACAAGAAATATTGTCTGCTTTTAAAGACTTAAAAAATAATAAAGCACCAGGTGTTGATTGTAATATAAATGACTATATTAGTTCTAGTATCAGTGTTATGTTACCAATATACGTAAAACTTTTTAAACTGGTTTTGGATTCTGGAATTATTCCAGAAGCTTGGTTATTAGGAAATATTCTACCAATTTATAAAAATAAAGGTAATAAAATGATCCAGAAAGTTTTCGACCAATTACATTACAAAGCTTTATTGGGAAATAATTTACTTCAATTTTAGTTAATAGATTATCGAATTTTGCCGAACAGTATGAGATATGGGAAAATCAGACTGGGTTTAGAAAACATTATTCTGGTATTGATAATGTCTGTTTTTGTATAGTTTATTTGATATTTTGAGAATAAAGGAAAAAAAAAGCTATACTGTGCTTTTAATGATTTTAAAGCTGTATTTGACAAAGTAAGGCGTGTTGGTTTGTGGAAAAAAAAACTTTTAACAAATAATATATCTGGAAAATGTTTTAAAATCTTTTTTTAAAGGTATAACAACTGTCAATCAAGAATAGCTTTAGAAGGCAATTTTTCTGCCTATTTTCTTGTAAAAAATGGTGTTGGACAAGGTGAAACCCTATCTCCTTTGTCAATTGCATTATACTAGTATTTAAATGATTTGGAATCTTTTTTACTGAGAAATTGGTATTGACACTGTATCTGGTAAATTAAACACAAGTTAAACATTTCAAAAAACATTTCTCATTTTATTGTATGCTGATGATACAGTATTAATGTCTGAATCAGCAGAGGATCTACAAAATCAACTTAATGCGTTTATGTTAATGTGCTGAATGGAGATTACAAGTTTATGTAAATAAAACAAAAGTTGTTATATTTTCTAAAGGTAGAAGAAATAAAAATATATTTTTCACTTATAATAATAAAATTTTTGAAATTGTAAAAGAATATAAATATCTTGGTATAATTATATTTCTAGAACAGGATCATTTATGAGTGAGTACAAAGAAATAGACCAACGAAAGCAATGTATGCAATATTTAAAAAGTCGAGGCATTTTAATTCATCTGTTGATTGTCAAATGGATCTTTTTAATGAAATTGTGATACGTATTTAATTATATGGTTGCGAACTGTTGGGATTTAATAATATAGATATAATAGAAAGAATTAATTCAAAATATTGTAAATACGTATTAAATATAAAACAATCTATGCCAAATTTTATTGTATATGGCGAATGGGGAAGAACCCCACTAGTTGTCGATATTAAGTCTCGAATAATTAGTTATTTTTGTAAATTATTTATTGGAAAACAGCAGAAAATTTGGTCAATTGTTTACAAATTTTTGTATTTGAAATATTTAGACGGTTTGAATTTAAATGCTTGAATTTTATGAAGTCTTTTTCTGAAGAAACTGGTTCGAGTTATACATTGTTATCATAAACATTTCCTAATGACACTTTACTTATTAAATGTATAAAACAAAAATTTATTGATCAGTTTTCACAACCATGGTATGAAAAATATTATTCGTTTTCTATATCTTACAAATTGTTTGTTGGTATCGATTTTAAATTGCAAAACAAATTCACTTCAAACTTAGATATGACAGATATTAATATTTTAAGTAGATTTAGGTCGTCGAATCTCAATCTTCCTATTGAAACTGGTAGATGGCAGAATATTTTAAGAGAAAATCGTGTTTGCTTTTTATGTAACAATCATATCGGTGATGAATTCCACTATATAATGAATTGTAAGATTTTTGAATGTTTTTAATATCATTCTGTCAATATATTTTGTTACGGGATGATATATTGTTTGATACATATATATAACATAACTCTTTTTAAATTTTCAAAACTAATACATACTTGAATTGGTTATAAAAATTTTAAGAGTGTTTTATAATTGTTTCTTAAGTGTTACAAGAAGGATATGAAATGTAATTTGACCAAATTAGTGTTTTTAAAATACATCTGCAAAGCTCTAGTCAAGAATATTTCACTCATATGAAGACGTCACTAGCTGTAGGTGAAGTGACAGAAATTTTGACCTTTGCAGTGCGATAGGAGGGTTCTTCAGCGTGCCACGTCTGCCATGGCAAGGGGCATTGTAAGGTTTCCTCCAAAGGATTTCTAAAAACCGAGTACCTGGCGACAGAACAGTCTTTCGAATTTTTAAGTATTGGTCATACCTGGCCGGGGTTAGAACCCCGATCTCCCGCATACGAAGCGATGAATCTACCAACTATGCTTTCGTTATTATATTGAACCGGAGGAGATAAAATTTTAAATAATATATTTGTTAAATATTCATTTCACAGATTGCTTATTTTTACTTTTCATTTCTTTACTTTTCATTTGAAAGACAACCAAATGCGCTTGACTATCTAATTCTCAGTTGATGTTCATGTTTTAGGTAATCAAATTTGCTACCAATACTTGTGAACAAATCAAAATAATGATGGTTTATTAGTTTTTTTATTGGTTAAATGTTTTTCATGTCGCAACAGTATTTTTTTTTTTAGCTTTTTACCAGTTACAAGTCAATATATTGTTAATGTAAGAGATTAATTAAACAGAGTGATGTGGGAATGAGTTGGTGCAAGTAGTTCCGGTGCTAGTTTCACATATTGTTAATGTAAAAGATTAATCAAACAGTGATGTGGGAATGAGTTTGTGCAAGTAGTCCCTGTGCTAGTTTCACAATTTTTCACTTAACTGAGTGTAAACTAAACTCTATTTAGGAAATATTTCAACTGTCAATTTTAGGACATTAAAATTGAATATCTTTTGTTACGTTTAAATTGATTAATGTAGATTTGTTAAACAAAACAAAAATAAATTGAATGGAGAAAATGGGAATATTAGAGTTGAGTGTAGACTCAGTTGAGTAAATAGTTTTGTAACTGTGATCGGATCTTCTTTGTAATAGTGTATACTAGCACGCTCGCCAGCAATGTTCCAGAAAACATCACTGATAATTCATTCAATTATTCTGTTACCACACCAACGAGTAAACACCTTTTTTCTAGGAACAGGTGTTTTTTTTTTCATTGGTTAAACTAACAAAACTAAAGTTTAGATTACACTATCAACTTATTAAGTATACTTACGGTGCTCCGCCCCATGCTGATAACCTAAATTTTTCAAGAGCATTGATTGTATCTTCGCTTATTACATTTAGTAATTGTCCACCTCTTTTTGAACATATAGCATAAGCTTCGTTTCTTCTTTTCTTGATGTCAATGTATGAGTACTTTCTTACATTTGATATCCCCTCTATAGAAAAAAAATCAAAATATATTATTAAAGTGAACATTACTGGTATTCCAATTTTACCTTTTTGTGCACCAAAAAACCTAGTATGTCGAACCCGAACACACACACACACACACACACACACACACACACACACATGTAAAACTCAAATACCTTTGTAAATGCTAATACTTGTAATATAAATAATTCAATAATTTAAACACTGATTTAAAGCTGAATTAAGCTTGACTATTAATAATTTAAAACCGCAAAATGTTTTTATGCCGCTCATGAAAAATGTAATTCTTGGTTACATAACCCGCAGAGAAACCTACTGCTAGTTTGATTTACTGTAGAACATTGATCACGTGATTCACAGAAAGAAAAAAAGAAAAAAAAAAATTCTGACTACGGAAGCAGCGATACAACAAATAAATATACAAGTTGATTCTCACATAAACACTTTTTCTTGTCCACGCCATTATGTACTTACATGGACGACTTTCACCTATTGTTACAAGCTGATAATTAAGATATACTCGAGTTAGCACAAGCTTTTAGAATTTCTATTAATTATTATACACCCTGTGTGTCACACTAGAATTTAAGTGACACGCATGGATGATAAATGGCCCCAATAGCCTATATTTCATTGAAAAGTTATGTAACTGAATCTAGAGGGAAAACCACATCCCAAATATAAAAGTCAAAAATGAAATTAGTTTCAATTTCTTAATGGAATATGAACCGAGAGTAAACTTTTACGTTCTTTAAAGACCAAAAGAAATGCATTAAATTGTCTCGGGAAAGCCACTGACAAGGTTAATGGAGGAATAAATAAAACATAAACATACCAGCCCTTGTCCAAATCAACAAATAAACATATTCGCAGGCGAAAGCTACCGGTGAAATTGAATCTTAGCTGACTAGTGATACATATGCTTTTTTCTTTGTTGTATCTTGTATTTAAGCTATTACACTTTCCTGGTCATAAAAAGTCCTATTTTTGAATTGTAACTTCAACAAATCCACATTTCTTTTCAAAGTTTTCAACAAATCAAAAACACAATAGTGAAGCTTACCGATATTTTGATTTTTATAATAATATATCATACTCTAATCTAAAAATTAAAAAATCTAAAAAAAATTATAACAGATTCACATTTTACAAGGAATTTACTTCTAAGGAGTACAGTTTATGAAGTCACGGTCCCAGTTTCACAGTCATTCACAGTCATTCAGTTGAGTGTCCACGCAACTTACTTTAGGGAATACTTCAGTGTTAATTTTTAAGACATTAGACAGTAAAAATTAAATATGTAATGTTAAGATTTAATTGTTTAGTGTAGGTTTGTTCAACAAAACAAAACATTTTCTCATTAAACTTAAATTTTTAAAATATTATTTAGATAAAAATGGGAGTATTCGAATTAAGTGTACACTCCATTGAGTAAATGATTGTTAAACTGAAGCCTGAATGGTAACTCTTCCAATGTTGTATATTAAATAGAGTGCAATTTATGTGGACTCGTATATGTAGGCGAAACCAAAGTCAGAGTAAATGCACGAATTAATGGTCATCGGTTTGCAACTAAGGAATAACTTGTGTTTTTAACAAGTTTATTGAGTCATAACATGAAAAACGGTGTGCACACTTCATAATGCACGTAGCGCGTAATGAAAAAGTGTGCACACCGTTTTTCATGTTATGTCTCAATAAACTTGTTAAAAACACAAGTTATTCCTTTTAATTTAATTCTAAATAATTAAACTAAAACATAAAACAAAGTTTTGTTTTATTTTTCTTGATTTTCTTTATAAATTAAAAAAAAAATTCCTCCGCGTTGGAACAATCATCAACAAACAATGTCAGCCAATGAAATGGAAAGAGTCATTACGTCACGCCATTCAAGTTTAGCGTTGCTATGGTTGTGTATTTTATTGGAGTATAACATAAAAAACGAGCACGTGCATTTACGTTGTGTTACTATTGCAGTATGATATAACAGAATTTAGAAATTAAATTATTAACTAATAATTGCAACTAGCTGCTTTACAACACCTAAATCAACCATTTCATTTTGTCTATAAATCTATAAAGTTGAAATTGTGAAAAAAAAATATACCACCACACAAAAAGTCCTATATTAAACAGACCATTTTGATTACAACGAGACAATATCTGGATGAGAGAATTATGCACTGCCTGATTATCGAATTGAAATTTATTTAAAAAGGATTCACATATTTTTGGAACTTGATTCTATTTAGCGTATGTTTTTTAATCTATTAAACTTTTCGGCGCCGAGTGTCACTGGTGTAACTGATAAGGAATGATTTTCCGAAATGTGCACATCTGGCACATAAAAATTTAGCAGGCATTTGTTATATATTCAATGATAAATCGATAGAGTAGGAAACCTTTCTAGCCCAGGTTGTAAGAATGTTAATGTTAACACCTGTTCAACAAAACTACACGTAAACAGAAGTCATGGGCATCGAAGTTACAATACCGAATATCCATGATGTTAGTTTTTAAAAAAAATATTTTTACAATTCTTGAAGAAAGCTCTTGGATTGCACAATATCCGAACCAAACTCTACTCTTTACCACTTTCTTGTCTAAGACAGTTACAAGAAGGGTGTCTATACAAAACGTCTACAGATTTTAATACACCAGAGTTCATACTTCACGCTATCATTATGGATATTGCATTTAAAAGGTTTATCAAACCTGCTCAGGAATATGTTTTACAATACCACACTCGTCGCTGATTTCTTAAATTACAATATGCAAAAAAGGTCATAGACGCTATTAATATTTCTAATGTTCTTCTTCATATTTCAAATATAACTCGCCACCTCTAGTTTCTTACAAAATACACATTGCATACAAAATATTTAACTATAAACGAACTTTGCAATTTTTATATCTAATTTATAACTTTGGAATCATTAATTCGTAAATGTTTGGATTATCTTTTTATTTATTAACTTTTTCGGCCCCTAGTTTCACTGATGAGGAATTAAAATCCGAAATGTGCACATATGGCAAAGCAAAATTTACCATGTATTTTTGTTAAATATTTGGAGTGTTTAAACTTTTATTACTTTACTCCAGCTACCTGCTCTTGCACAGCTTCCCTCTATATTTATAAACCAGATGAGCATTTAGTAACCGATGGTCTCAATGTAATAAGGAATAGTGAACTTAAATGTCTTTTTTCAAAAGGTCCTAAATACAGAGAGGTTTAACCATTTACTTGTGGAGAGAATTTAAGAATTATTATAGATTCTGTTGAAGAGGTGATTAATTAGAAGACATAGACTTGATATCTTATCTAACTCGATAAGGGATATAAGATGCTTTATAAACATAAAGATTGTCAAACTTAAAGGGTCTATTAGTACTTAAACTTCTTTAGTGCTCAAGGAATCTCGGATTTTTACAATCGTTACAGATATACAAAACATTCATAGTATGAATAAGCTAATTAAGCTTCCAACAACATTACATTTTGTTTGTAAGAAATTCTACGTTGAATGCCTTAATAAGACGCTTACTTATACCAAAAGTAATTTTACCAAAGATGAAGTTCTTTTTAATCATTGGGGAAGTCTTGAGTCTTTCGGTATTAATTTAAAACAAGAAAAACTTGACATTCTTACATTTATTGAATTCAATAAACTTCACAAAAATCTATACAAAGAAAGTTAAAAAGCAGGTTCCTTTAAATGCACTACTAAATCATTATCAGTGATTCTAACACACATTTTGACAGTCGTCGAAGATGGCATTCAGATTATTCAGAAAAAGTCAATTCTACATCTGGCATCAACAAAATGCCGATTCTGAATAAGTCTTAAGAACTACTTCAGCATCTTGTTTATAATACTTTATCTACAGTAAAAAATATATAAAAACGTTGATTTTCTACACTAGTCATTATTTTAGAAAAAACGGTAACTTAAGATATCAATATAAATTACTCAATAGGAATTGTGGTTATTTTGTAAAACATCATACAGACTGCAAACAGACTGAAGATACTATCAACGAAATCTTGAGGGAAGACTGTCGCTAAATATATAACAAAAATACCTGCACAATTTTAATGTGTCGTATGTGTAAATATCGGTAAATCATTCCTTATTAGTTACACTAGGGGCCAAAAAGTTTGATGGATAAAAACATAAGCTAAACAGTTGGAAAAAAAATCCAATGTTCCAAGTTTATATGAATCCAAATCCAGCTACGGAATGCTTTGCATGAGGAAACAAAGCTTACTTTTTAATAATTTTCAAAAATCAAGTCGGCTGAAAATTTTGCTAAATACAATTTAGTTCATTTTTTGACAGCACAAAAAACTGCCTTTTGAGTTATATGGCTAAATCATTCAACTGCACATAAAGAAATATAATGACGTTCTGCCTTAGTAATACCATTTTAGGAGATATATGAATGGCATCCTAGTGAGCTTAAAATAAAAGATACGATTGATTATTTTTCATATTCTGTTTCATATTTAGACTTATACCTCAATTATGACACCAAAAAAGTTAAATCTGAAGCCATGCGACATACTTTTCTTTTGTCAACTTTCTGGTTTTTTTATTAATCTATTTATTAATTAATTTGTTATCATTATGATGATGATGATGATGATGATGATGATGATGATGATGATGATGATTATTATTATTATTATTATTATTTTGTAATATTCTTGCTTTTCCTGTGTATAGTTTATGTGATGTATTACAGTTAATTCGGTATGGTGGACCTTGTTTCTACAACGGATACTTTCGACAACAAAGCAAGCTGCTTACCGTCATATTGTTGAGTTACGGATATTGCAAGCAAAGGCCAATCATGAACATGGCCGTAATTACAAAAGGGTTGATAAGTAAGAATCACTGTATCCAAACTTAAACCGGATTTATTTGTTTTCAATAGTTACTTTCATTCTCAAATTTGATTGTGCACGTGACTAGTGTAGCTAGCTAGACAGGAGGTGCTTACCCTTCACGTGTGGCAAGTTTTAAAAGTTGTACTTCTTTTGAATTGTGTTTAATAGTTTTTAGCACTGATTTTTGGCAAGAAAAGAGTACTATTCAAATTCTGCATAAAATAGATATGGAACAGTGGTTCTGTATTGCAGAGACTTGGTCAGTTCTACTTCCATGGTTAATGATATTAATAAACATAAATTTGTGATATTTATCGCGCCAGTTGGATGAGGTTTTAAAGGACGCACTTTTAATTTAATTCAAATCGCCGCAACCCTAATATAAATAAAATGCTTTTAAAATTTAAAAAAAAAAAACAAAACAAAACAAGAAAGGAATATAATTAAAAATATGGCCTTTTTATTCCCATGGTTAATAGAGATATTAGATTTCTTTATATTTTTAATATTCTATAAAAGAAAAGAAGAATAGGAAAAAGAAATGGCTCTCTTTTAAAAAATATCAAATTAATCTATTCAGTTTAAAAAAAAAATGGATAATTTGTTGCCAGTGTAACTTAAGAAATGGCCTAAAATATGTGAAACTAATATATTCAGTTTAAAAAATGGATAATTTGTTGCCAGTGTAACCCAAGAAATGGCTCACTTAAAATATGTGAAATTAATATATTCTGTTTAAAAAAAATAATTCTTAAAGTAGACCTACAAAGTACACAATTTCGTCCTTCTTATAGGTACTTAGTTACCTGGTGATCACCATAACAACTCTATTGTCGTGCTTTTTCTTTATTATTTTTTTTTTTTTTTTTGGTTCCTGCCTAAAGTTACTGAGTAATGATGTTGATAGTTTAACCAAAATCAATTACCATGCGTAGTGCACTTTCTATATAAAAGTTTTAATCTTAAAGGATAATGGTCAATAATTATGATTCCCCACCCAAAGGTGGGGAATCATATTGTTTTCGTTCTTCTTCTTCTTCTTCTTCTTCTTATTATTATTATTATTATTACAAATTTTTTCCTTAAAATTGTCCGGTGCAGAACTCGGAAACGGTATGATGGGTTTCGATGAAATTTGGTACCAACAATCTGCTATCTTGGTAGATATGGATAAATGATCAAATTTTTTCTATCTCGACGGCTCAGCGGTCGGTGCGTGTAAATTGCGTAATTTAATTCCAAACATCTTTCTGTCCAATACGTACAAAGATAGAAAACTATTACAGAATCTTCTTTCTTTTTCAGTTTCTCAGATATATGAGCGCCCGATAAAAATGGGTAATCTGAATTAATGTATAAAGTTAAGCACTAAACAAAAATGATTGAATGTTAATGAACTACATGTTAATTAAGTGACTAACCTCTTTCTCACATACATAATTTGTTCTTAATAAATTCTCAGTTACTATGTATTAAATTGTTAAAAATATATCAAATTTTTATCAGCACTGCCAAACAAGTTAAATGCATAATTCAATCTCGTTCAAAATTTTAGGATAGGTTCCTGCACCATTAAAGTTTACAGGATTAAATTCCTATTCAAAGAATTGTAAACAAATTCAATAGCATTATTACATGTTTTGATATGGATAATTGCTTTAATCTCTTAGTCAATTATCCATTAATATGTAGGTTAAGGCTACTTCAAAGTCATGACACACGTCAATCAAATTTGTTGGTTAAACACCTCACAGTTCGTGAAATAGATTTGCTATCAATCAATCAAAATACACCAGCTAATAGAATTGTCAAATTAATGGATAGGACCTATGTCAGAAGACAGAACGCATGATTCTGATCTATTAAACTTGTATAATTTACATACATTTC
Source organism: Tegillarca granosa (assembly GCA_029721355.1). Classification (NCBI taxonomy): domain Eukaryota; kingdom Metazoa; phylum Mollusca; class Bivalvia; order Arcoida; family Arcidae; genus Tegillarca; species Tegillarca granosa. The sequence continues at coordinate 38,961,266 of CM056605.1, forward strand.
GAATTATAAATTTATACATGCAGATTCGGACTCCCGTGATCAATTGGTTTCTTTTAACAAAAAACATTATTGCAACAATGGGGTATGAGGGAATGAAAATATATATTAAAATGAATACTACTCGAATTATAATTGTACAATTCGATGTTAACTTTAAATTGACTTGTCTTCCGCCCTTTCTCTTAGTCAGCTTTCGATTACTAGTAATGGATACTATCAATCCATCTCGAGATCAGTCAATCAGCAGGTGTATATTTTAGACAATATATAGATTATGGATGGTGGGGAATCATACGTAACTGGTATCCCAGTTACAATCTCTAGTTTTTTACTAAAAGTTGTTTTAAGAGAATCTAATGAAGTGAATATATAAGGAAAATTAACCAAATATTTATATTTTTACAGAGTAACTAGTTAAAACTACTGAATTATTTATGATATATTCCCTGTAAATATGGATTTGAATAATTTAAAAATCATTTGAATTCAGACACTTGTTAGTTTATCGTTTTTATTGACCAATGTTAAAATTCTTAACAAATTCAACCTAAAATAATTCGATAATAATAGACAGTTTATTTGCAAAAGTTTTTTATCCTTGTATTTTTATGAGTTGAGTTGAGTAATACTGTTTAACGCCCCAGTCAAGAATGTTTCACTTATATCCAGTTGTCGCCAAGAACCATGACTTTCATTTCGTAATGCCGAGTGCTTGGCGAAAGAACAGTCAATACCCAATTTCAAGTCTTGGGTCAGACCCGATCGGGGTTCCAACCCTCGACACCCCACTTACGGATCGAGCACTCTACCAACTGAGCTACTGCAGTGGTTGTATTTTTATGAAGATAAATGAATGGATAATTCTATTTGCATTTCATTTTAACGGTCGATAAATATGTTTATATTGTACTAAAATTTAAAAGAATTTAAAATCAAAAGAAATACAAAAGGTTATGAAAAAATATTAACATATATTAAAAACTATTACCTGATATACAATTAAACTATTTGTTTAATTAAATAAAAGTTTTAATAATTTATCTGCTTTCTTTGAAAATATTCATTTATATGTGAAAAGTTTTTAATTCTTATTTTAAATAATTATCATTACTCTTTACGAATTCAATAGAGGCGTTCCTGTTATCGGTCAGTTTAAATTTTTAATTAAATATATAACAAATACCTGCTAAATAGTGATGTGTCAGATGTGCACACTACGGAAACAGTCTACAACGAAACAAGCTTCTTACAAATATATTATTGACTCGGGGATATTGCACGCCTACGCCAAGGCGCTCGACAAAGTGTATTATCAGCGTCATCACAGGGCCGCTAAGGTTTATGAAGTCGCTGTTTTCAAACATATGGGTTCATTTTTCGTCCCAAAGATCCATGTTCCTTTTATTCTCAAATTTGCTTTTTGCACGTGGTGGGTTTAGCTAGCTAGACAGGTGCATACTCTTTCGAAACACCAGTTATCACTTTTTATAGAAGTTCTAGTATTTATTTTTCAATTTTCATTACAAACAAAAATTGATTTGCTAATTTGTTTTTTAAAAAACCAAGCTATTTAAAAGTTACGTCATCAATTTATATCTCAGATAGTCATTACTTCAGAATGGCCTTATAACTATGTATGAGATGGTTTATATCGTACCCGCATGATTTGTTTAAACTGTCATGAGTTAACTTGGTGTTATTAGTCAATTAAGAAACTTCTTTTTAATTTTATTTATCGTATTATAATATAATAAGTTTGTTGCTTACCACCTCTCCAATATTACTCATTCTATACCGCCTTACATTTACAGCAGTGTCCGTTTATTGTTTATAATTTGTCCAATTCTTTGTTAATCTTTTCTAGGCTATATGGAAAAAGATTTGTTTTTTTTGTTTTTAAAAAAAAAAAAAAAATCCAATTTCACTTATAGGTTTACGGTGTGCTTACCCTTCTGGAGCACCCGACCTGGCTTCCTTGATGAAAGTTCACGTGTGTAACTAATTTTGCCAGCTTTTGAAGTTTTTACTTTGTTTTTGTGATTGTGATCTGGACAAAGACTGGTGTGTTTGTTTAACTTACAGATAGGAGTTTTTATAACTGCCTGTTAGAATTCCAATTTGTGCATAACCTTTTGATTTATTTCATAATTTCATTATAAAGTCAAAGTAAGTTTCGTTTTTATATCTGTCAAATCATTTCATAACAATTTTCTATTAATACGATTGGAGACTGTTTTGCAAATCACTTCAAAGCTACACATTTAATTAAGCATTGAACTAAATTTTCATTCGGTTCATTGAGAAATAACCTGCATGGACACTGTGCACACTGTGTAATATGCCAAGTGAATTACGCAAAAGTGTACACAGCCTCTTTTCAGGTTGTTTCTCAATGAACCGAATAAAAATTAGATTCAATGCTTAATTAAATGTGTAGTTTTGGAGTGATTCAATGCTTATAAAAAAAATTTAAAACAACTTAATGAATTTAGAAGGAAAAAAAATTTATAACCCTTTTTCTTTTAATAACTTTAAAACAAGGTAAAATGACGCGCATTAAAAGTAGTTCGTTCTAGATTACGTCACAAACACTTCGGCACGTGAGTTCTAGTCATTGAAAAATGACCTGAACGTAATTCGCTTGTCAACCAATGAAATCGATAAACCCTTGATAAGGATATAAAGAATTGAGAACCTTTATACATATGCTGTCTTATAACTTTTAAACTTTTTATACCACTAGTATTTTGGGGGGCAACAATTTTCAGGTGTGACTAGTGATAATGATTTATTCACTCTGGCTTGCTTCATGAACAGCAGAACAGCTTTATTGTTTTTGTTTGTGTAAATTAAACATGAAAACCAATTACATGTAAATAATTCAATAAAGGTTTATTGAAATTGGTCGTCAATTTAAAAGGAATTCCGTTGACTCATGCCCCTATGAAAAAGGTTGCAATTAAACAAACATACCAGTCCTTGTCCAAACAACAATCCAAAAAACAAAATAAAAAATTTGAAAGCTGGCAAAATTAGTTATACACGTTAACTTCAATCAAGGAAGTGAGGCCGGGTGCTCCGGAAGGGTAAGCTACTCCTTTTTAGCTAGTTACACTCGTCACGTGCAAGTCAATTTTGAGAATGAAAGGAACAAAGAACTATGGCAAGTCAAATATATCCCGTATAAGTTTGGATACAGTGACAATTTATTCAGATGCTTTTGCCCAAAACTTTCGACTTTTTTCTCAGGAAATATTAGGGATTTTTAAATATAAATAATAATTATAATAAATAACGATAAAGAAATAATATAAAATGATGAAAAAATCAACGACACAATTTTCGAACCATGAAACTTGCACTTGGCGGGTGTATCTAGCTTGACAGGGGATCCTTACTTTTCCCGAGCAACCCGACTTCACTTTCCTGGTGAAAGTTCATGTTTTTTGCTCAATTAGTCAGTTTTTTAAGATTTTACTTTGCTTTTGAATTTCAATTTGGGTATGGAATGGTTTGTTTGTGTTTTATTATGTATGTTAATGAATAACATTACTCATTATGTCTGTTATTCCGCTCTAAATAGTTTATGCTAAAATTTAAACTTGAAGCAAAATCAGTCAAAACAAAAGATTAACACATACTTGGACTGATTATAAACAATGAACGGACACTGCGCATGCTCTTAGTGTTAGGCGGTGTAGGATAAGGTAATATTAAGAAGGTAGCAATCAACAAACTTATATTACAGTCAGTGATCCATTATTACTGTATCTGAAATTGAAACTATAACTTAAGAACGACCAACTAACAAACATTCTTTTTATTTACATTATCCAATTAGTTTTACAGTAGTTGAATATTTTGCAAAAATATCTGTTTAATTTTCATGTGTCATACGTGTACATTTCTGAAATTCATTTTTTATCAGTGACACAGGGGGCCGAAAAAGATGATAGATAAAAAAACCAAACATTTAAAAATTAATTTCATTTCATTTTATTTTCAATTATCTGTTTTATATTTGATTAATCAGAAAATATTATTTTAAAAAAGCAAGAGAGAGCTCATACATACCTATTTTTTGCATTTAAATTTTTGTACATTTTACATTACTTTTGCAAATAAAAACTAAAAGCCAAAAAAGCTCCTATTTTATGGTATTACATGTATTCCGTATTTAAGATACATAAAATTGTTGTTTTTAATAATAATAATAATAATAATTACAATAATAATAATAAAACTAATAATAATGAAAATAATATTTTTATATATATATATATATATATATATATATATATATATATATATATACAGTTAAATCTCGTTATCTCGAACTCCGCGGGGAAATACAAAAAGTTGGACTTATCCGAAGTTCGAGATAAACGATGTGAAAAAAAACCGACAAAAAAGGGAAGTACCTCGTACAGACCTATCGGAAGTCACTTCCGGTATTATGTAATGCTTATGTCGACAAAATTCTCAGTATTTACCAATGCCTCTGTATCTCTTAATACGTGATAAGCAAGTCGGTTACAAAATAGTGTCGGCATTGTTCATTTTCAAGTATTGTAAGATAGTATTTAAGTACAATTTTATTCATAAGTATATCTGTATACCGCTGACAAGTACATGGACATGTTAAAACGCATTGGTAAATGATAGATTTATGCATTTTGTTTTATAAGATTTTCTTTATTTACTCAAAATCTGTCAATAACTGATTACACTATTGTATTTTACCGACAAACAGCGAGTCCGTTTTGTTCCGCATTCCGGTTTCGATTTGTGTACTTTAATCACCCCAAGCTTCCGGTTGTTTTGATTGATGTTCACATCACACAACCCCTATGTTAAGCTTGGCAGTAATTAAAACACCCGTTAATCTTCTTGATGGTTTATTTGTTTATGCAACGATACTAATTAACGGATTAAAGAAATCAGAAGGTCAGTGCAGTTTAATAATGTTTTAAATCAACAGTACCGACAGTCACTAGATTTTTAAAATTAATTAAATCTACCAAAAAATATTTTCTTAAAATTTTTGTTCGAGTTAACGAATGTTATTTTTCTAGGATTTTCATTCATGGGGACGAAAAATTTGTTCGACATATCCGGAAATTCGAGATATCCGAGTTCGAGATAACCGGAGTTATTTTAGTTAAATAAAGAACAATTCTGTCCGGACTTTTTCTAAAAGTTCGACTTATCCGAAAGTTCGAGATATCCGTGTTCGAGATAACGAGATTCAACTGTATATATATATATATATATATATATATATATATATATATATATATATATATATATATATATATATATATATATATATATTTGCGATACATAGGATTGGTTTTTTTTAATTTGAATAATGAAAATAATAATTATATCTATATAATTTGAGAGTAAACTAAAATGAGGTACTTTATTATAAACATTAGTTTAAATTCCAGGTAGATGTAGATTACATAAATGTTATTAAATTTATTTTGTACATACCTTTGTTTGGTACTGCCATTTGTTTTACACATTTCACTTCGTTGTAACAGTGGATATACAAAATACAAAATATCAAAATTTCATATTTCATATCGCTGATATTTCTGACCTAATACGGTCGTAATTTAAATTCACTGACATCAATATTTTCCGATTTTTAATTCCAAAATTAAAATTAATATTATTATGGTATAAATTTTTTTTAAAAATTTAAAAATACTTTTTCTCGGTGTTGGCTTTCTTTGAATCTTTATCTAAAGTGAGAATTATTGATCCTCAGAAAACTTAATGGCGGAAATATTATATACGAGAATCGATTCCAGGAACTTTTGTTGTTAATTTGTATATATATATATATATATATATATATATATATATATATATATATATATATATATATATATATATATATATATATATTTACTCGAGGACAATCAAATAAGCCAAAAATCTATTTAAAAGGTCTTAATTTAATTTACATAGTATGTTATTGAATTTTGTATTTACAAATAACAAGGGGATATTGGTTATGAGTCAATTATTAATTTAATTTAGACATCCATTATATTACAATAAAGCAACATTTTTGTGATGGTATATTGATGGGTTAATCATAAATGATTTTTTTATTCAAATAGAAACTTATCCATTTACCAGCAAATCATGATTTAAAATTATCATGATTTGATCCACGTACGCTTAGGTGGCTGAGTGGTCTAAAGCGTGTCGATGGATCACATTTCCTCTCATCGCTATTTTTGTATATCTTTGCGTTATGAAGCTTGCCGCAGGTCGAATTTTTTTGGATAGGTAGATTTATTTGTTAAATAATAATAATTACTCTAAGATTGTCGTCTTTTAGCTGGGGCTTAAAACGTCACTTAAACTATGTAACTTTACAACATTTCACCTTTTAAGGCAATGTTTACGGTAAATGTTGGACCTTTGTAGCATAAACTGGTAAATAGTAACATTTATGATTCAATTCAAATATTCAAATTTGAAGCAATGTTCAAATTAAACTAAAACATGCCATTTCATATTCAAATCTCAAATCCGATAAGACAAAGTAAAAACTTGGAAATCTGGCCAATTCGGTTACACACGTCAACTTCTACCTAGGAAGTGAAACTAGGGGATCCGAAAGGGTAAGTACTTCCTGTCTAGCTAGCTACACATATGCATCAAATGTTTTAACATTCAATTATTATACCCTCATCCCATTAGAAATATTGTTTGTCAAGTACATTTTCAATGTAAATGACCGATAAAGTGTGTTGATTGGTTAAAAAATTGTTATATGTCGCATATGTCAAGGTCATATCAGTTAGCTTTCTCGTATAATACGACTGTAAACTTTTAAAATCGCGAAGGACTAAAGAAAATAAGTGTCATAAATGGTTAACTTTTCAGTAAAAAGGTTTGTTGGTTAATGTTGTCTAATCTAGCATAAGCATTTCTTTAAATCATTTATTGATTGCTATGAAATCATCTAAGCGTAAATCTTAGGAGATGTTTGAGATGAGTGCGTGTGAATTATGTTTGTCGTTTACTAACGCTAATTCAGGACGATTTCTTGTTGTGGTGCTAGGTTACAGGAAGTATGTTGAAGACAAGTATTCCGCTGATTAATCAGTTGGAACTGTATCTTTTAATGCTGAAAACCAGGCGATATCTGGCGGACGCAATTTATCTTTAATTGTAAGGTCTTATGTACTGACCCGACCAGAATTTGAGACCAACTACAACAACGATACTTACAAAGAAGTCATTTACATAAACAGTAAGTGATAAAGAGAACAATTCAAAAACGGAATTAGAAACATTGCATATATACCCGGTTAAAATGTTTTAATAAAACAATAACTTGGCGCAAAAGAAAGTCAAACGTCAAATTATAAGAACAACACTGAGTCTTATGAAAAACCAGTTTTAAGACAAACAGGGTAAATTTAAGACGCCGGGGTACATTTAACGATAAAATAAAGATATACAATATAGAATAATACCGACAAAGGTAAGAAAAGAAATTTAAAATACAAGACTTGGTCTGCTTTAATTGTACTCACTTGTATTAATGAGGACAAACTTGCACCATTTAATGTTATATTCTACATGTATTTATTTATTCTAAAGAAACCGTATGAAACAAATAACCGATATTTGTTTTAAAAGTTGTTCAATAAATTTACAATTATAAAGAGAAAAAGAAGATAATTTAATTGCCATTACAAAGTATATTCACAATGAATCAAATATTCAAATATTTACATTTTAAATATATATATATATATATATATATATATATATATATATATATTCATTTGCCTTGTGAAATTCCCATAGCTGCAAATTTGAGACCCGTTGCCTTCATTACTGACAATGAACGCCTTGTATGAATACATATAAAATGCAATATACAACCCGGAAATACATGACCATAGGTAATCAAACATGGCTTTCAAGTTACTTTTGTTTTTATTCGAAAAAAGCTTAAATACGCCTTCAAAAAATTTTACAAATTTTTCAAATTATATTTCATGATGGACAATGAACGACAGAAACCTTGTTTGAATACATAAAAATGCAATACACGATCAGGAACTACTTTACTATTGGTTAAACAAACATGGCAATCACGTCACTTTTGTTTATATTCGAGACAAGCTTGAAAAACGCATTTTTACGAAATTTTACAATGAACGGCTCAATGGTAAAAATGCACAAAATAAAATCTAAGAAGATAATCAGTATAATATTTTAATAATATATATATAGGCAACTGGCTGATATTGACCGTAATATTGACCTTTTGAGAGACTAAAAATCAAATGGTGTTTTTGAATGGCCTGTCGAAAGAACAACAGATCTGTCAAACCATCAAACACACAAAAAAATAATAAAAATAAAAATTAAAAAATCGGATCTTTAAAAAATTCTTCCTACCTCGACAAAGCTGCTACATCCCCAATTATTTTGAGACAATGTGTAATGGAACAACTTGTCAAATCAAACGTTAATTTTGTGTCTCGCGGGATGTAAATTTTAAGTGATGTAAATTTCAAATGGAATTAGATTCACGCATGTATGCCACATGTAGTTCAGTGGTCAAGCATGTTGGTTTCAAATCTGCGATATGTGAGCGTAGACAGGGATTTACCGAGAGATTTTCTGGAATGTCGACGTTGTTAGGTTGAGATTCACTCTAACATTATGTGTCGAGCTTCATACTACGGTATCGTTCAAATGTAGCCAGCAAAGCAGTGAGAAGTATACTTATTCTCTACGTAGTTTTAAGAAGTTGATATTGCATCCCTAGTTAACTTATTAAAAAGCATGTAGCTGATTTTTTCAGTTATTCTGATCATCACACACAGCATGTGAAACGGACAATTTTCACTGGATGAAGCATACATGAAGCACATATCAAAATTAATTGACAAGTTGTACCATTACACAATGTCTCAAAATCATAGGGGATATAGCAGCTTTGCAAAGGTACGGAGAAATTTTTTATAAGATCTGATTGTTGTTGTCTGTTCTTTCAAAAACACTTCGTTTCTCACATTGTCAATATTAAGGTTTATCCGCCAGGTGCCTATGTATGTTTTTAGAATTTTAATTGATTTATTTCTTAGATTTTATTTTGTGCATTTTAACCATTGAACCGTTTTTGTGAAACTTCGTAAAAATGCGTTTTTCAAACTTGTCTCGAATATAAACAAAAATGACGTGATAGTCATGTTGTTTACCAATGGTAATGTAGTTCCGGATTGTGAATTGCATTTTTTATGTATTCAAACAGAGAGTGACAAGGTTTTTGTTGTTCAGTATCAATCATTAACGTAACGACTCTCAAGCTTGCAGCTAAGGGAATTTTAAAGGCAAATGAATATATATATATTATTTATCAAAAGTACCTATTTAATTTTGCTGTGCCAGATGTGCACATTTCGGAAAATCATTCCTCATCAGTGCCACTAGGACTTAAAAGTTTGATAGATAAAAACATAAGCCAAACAGTTGAAAATTAATGAATCTAAAGTTCCAAAATTATATGAATCAAAATCCAACTGAGGAATGTTAAGCATGAGGGAACAAACCTTAGTTTAATATAAATTTCAAAAATAAAGACGGCTGAAAATTTTACTAATTGGTAAATTTTCTGACAGCACAGAAAAAAACATATACTACAGTCGACTCTCGTAAATTCAAAATCGGTTAAATCGAAATTTCGCTTAAATCGAAATGATATAAACGGTCCCGTCAGATCGCTATATATTTCTATGCAAATTTGTGTGTTTAAATCGAAATACCAAAATTCAAAATTTTGCTTATATCGAAGTGAATTTTCACTTAGATAACAAAATATAATGAAAATTCCAACGTTAAATCGAAATATACTCTCCTTGTTTATCGTAGTTTAGATTTGTTTATACAACAAGTTGAAACTAAGCGGCAAAATAAAATAAAAAACAATTACATGTACACAAAAATATTTTATCCTAAAATGTTGATTTATACCTGAAATAATTAATCCGTCTCTTGTTTCAGAAGTGTCGGTTTACTTTGTAGATTTATATCCGACTCAAAATACACATGAAAAAGGAAGTCGGTATCCCATGCTTTTTTCACGACTTTATCTTCCGGACAGGTCATGGTAAACCGTCTGTCAGTAAAAGGAAAAATTTCATTGGTGTGAAATTAAAAAGCGGGCGGATCTATTCTTCCACAGTCATTGATGACAAGAATTTAATCTGTCGAGCCAAATGGTATACACCATTTAGCTACTGTGACGTGGCAAGCCATGATTTCAATAATCACAAAGTTCGGATGCTAAGGATTACAGATGAAGAAGTTATGATTATGAATAAATGAAACTCTAACTGAGCCTGCCTGATGATAGTCAGTGTTTAACAAATTTCAATGGAACCTTGTAGCTTCCGGTGAAGTTTCCGATTTGCTTATTTATGTGCAAAAAATTATTTTTAATTTTTAATGTTGAATTAAATCTTAACCGTAAATTTTCATTGTCAATTGTAAACATTATAATTCGTAACAATATATACGTGACGTCAATAGAGGAGCGCTTTACTTTTAGAGTTAACTCCCGTTTCTGATCGTCAGTGAACAAAACGGTTAATTCGAAATTCGAATAAATCGAAATTTTTCATCAGACCCCTTCAATTTCGAATTTACGAGAGTCAACTTTATTATATAGCTACGCTACGCGGTTTTATACTAAATTTGTAATTCGTCATCGTCGTGTTATACTTCAATAACTTTGCAAAAATTGAAAACCAGTCCTTAAATTTACAAAAACTTCTCTCTTTATTTAAATGTTTGATATTAGTATAGAAACATCAAACTAATTTGTGTACATTTACGCATTAATACATGACACTTTTGGATACCCACCAAATGATGTAACAGTTGTTACATACGACATCACAGAAAGTAGGTTAACGAATAATTTTTAACGAAAAATCAGAAGACACTGTGATTCAACAAGGTTTGGTATTTTATTACGAATTTTAAAAGTTGTTATGCCATTTTTAAAGGAAATATGTAAATGTTGAATGCCTCTGTTGCAAAATAAACGTGACGTCAACATGCCGAAAACCGACATTCTTACAAGTAAACAATTGGGATTTTACACCGTAGAGGGGCATCATTGGATGGCACATCTATTGATTTGAGCAAGCATCTAATAAATAATCATCGAATATGTTCGCCGAACACAGCTATGCAAGCCAGCTGTAAGTTGCAGACGAATTTTGTTTTTCATTAAATTTTAGGTCATTTATTTAATTTCATAAGTTGCATATTAATATTGTCTACTGATTTTACATATTATTGTGAAATATGGATAATATTTTTCCAGTTCTTTTATTGTTTAATCATTTCAAGTCATTTCAAATTGTTGCGTGTGCCGACCTGCTTTGCTATTTGTGTGTCACCATTGTAAACATTGGTATATTAATAACCGCGGAAAACACCGAAAGCAGTACGGCAAAAGTGCAAAGTGATACGAAGATAAATTGTAAAAAATGACGTCATACAGAATACATCAACCAATAAAAACACAATAAATCGTTTGTTATTATTTCTTTTATAATTTTTTTTATGCGATAGTTTTTAAAATACTGTATCATCAAATAGATACAAAAAGATATATTGTGAATATTTAAACAGATAATGGCATGGGATTTAATTTAAACATTTTGAAATTATCATTACAGTGGTGCAGAGGTCGAAGGTCAAGAATTTGACGTTATTTTTTGTGTTTTTTTAAATGATCTGCTACTGAAAATGCAAAAATAAATTTGTTATTATTTGGAAGATTTTATAACGTAAACTAGTTTAAATATTAAGGTAATGGTATAATAAAATAAACCTTAAATTGTTATATTATGACTACATTTGAAATATTTTGATAAAATAAATTAAAAAATGTCTAGATCAGAGGTCAAGGCCATAAACTAGCGTTACCTTTGAACTTTTGATATTTTGTGTATTAATAAATATACATAAACAAAAATCAATTTTATAAGATTTTCTTATTTCATAACTAAAAAGTTGACATATTTTTTAATACCAAGCACTATATAAAATGTTTTGGTAAACGATAATATGCTACACATTTTATTATTTAATGATTTTAATTTTCTGTCATTAACAAAATACCATAAAGTGAAAATAATTTTGTATCAGAGCATTTAAAAGAACCAGTGTTTATAAATTTGTTGAGCGTTTCGGGTCCCAGGAGGTCTCTTGCTTATTTCAAAAATGAGCATCCAAGTATTCACGTGTTAGCAGTGTGGATTTGATATTTTCGGGCATATGTCAAAATTAAAATGTGGAAAACATTTCCATATTGAAGATATGAGTTTAAAGACTTTAAAAGACTTTAAACGAAACTAACGTTTTTTTATTGCAAATACAAAATCATAAATACTTATCAATGACAGGAACATCATATGGAAAAAAAGTATCCTGATGTTTACTCGATGTAAAAGCTGGAGATACTTAAACGTTTTAATAGGAAAAACTTCCCTGAAAACACCCTTCAATCGTACTGTACATTATACACTAAAAAAACTTTGTGGTTAATTTAAAAAAGTACATGTATAAGCCAGCTGATTCAACGTTCGATATAATAGGATAATCTACAGTTGTTTATGAACTACTAACTATAAATATCATCAAAAACTAGTTGAAGAATGTTTTTATTGGTCTTGTTTTCCGGTCCAATGCTCTCTTGTAGACACTTGTGTAATAAGCAATTGTAAATCCAGTAAAGGGAGGGAATAATGTTTTATGCATCATTAAAGATTTTTTAAAATTTCAACCCGGTCCGCCATGGGAGGGTAAGGAAACCGGAGTACACGGAGAAAACCATTGACCTTCGATAAGCGAACTAACAAACACTAGGATCTGCCATAGCAATATCAGAACCTAGGCAGTGAAAAGGGCTTAAGATTTCTAGGCCACGAATGCCTCTTGTGGTTATATAGTTTCATATTTGTGTTGTTTCTTAGTTACGTTTTTCTACTAAGAATCAGTTTCTATTTTATAAGAATCAGTCAGATTTTATAAAATGAGGAATATTAATTTTTCAGAGAAATGAAAGTTTGAAAAAATACATTCCACGTGTGTAAATATATAACACAAATACCAATTGAATTAAGATGTGCCAGATGTGCACATTTCGGAAATTCATTCCTCATCAGTGACACTTAGACCGAAAAGTTTGATAATAAAAAACATGAGCCAAACAGTTGAAAATTAATAAATCTAAACTGCCGCTTTTAATTTTGATAGCTTTATTATAAAATCTTTAACAATTTTCAAGCTGACTTAGCTGCGCTCAGGTCGTTCATACTTAAAACAAGGTATTGAGAATTAAAAATTAAATAATAATGCGCTTAAATAATTTTAAAGTAAAACAACTGTTTTATGCCATCTTTTAAGGGCCTAAATATTCCTGAAACTGAATTTCAAATTACTTATTAATTTTAAGACTATGGATTAATTTTTTTATCTATAAACTTTTTCCGCCCCTTGTGTCCCTGATGAGTAATACATTTCCGATTTGTGCACATATTGCTCAACAAGATTATTAAGGTATTTTGGTTAAATATTTAAAACTAAGCTATAAAAATGTCTATGCTATCTTCTTTGTGGTATATTACTATTTCTAGATTATCCATTTATATATATTTCCTTATGATCCTTTGAAAAAATTAATGAAGCCATTTCAGACGTTTTATAAAAGATGTTTCAATCTATATTTATACATCAATCTTGATTACATTAAATATATAGAATATCGTTAACGCCATGAGTGAATTATTGTTCAAAGCTGCTTCAGAATTTAACATTTTTTAACGAATTAGGAAAAATATGTAGACCATGACCAATAATTATTTTGCTATAACTGTTTAAAGAAAGCCAATAATCCAATGCTTTTGTTTGTATAAATGTAAAATTAACAATTTTACAGACTGCTATTGGAACAAAGTTTTGTTTTAGTCCAAAAAGTCCTAATATTTATTTGCCTTCCTTTTAAAATTGTCTTATTCGTTGTTTCATTATTAACTTTCATTATTTATAATTTTATTGGTTTCGTTGACTGTAGCCAAATATAATTTTAACAGTTGCAAATATATTTCGTTTACTTTAAAGAGAGGTCGAGGTGATTTTAAATAACAAAACAAGAATATTTCTTATGTGTAAACACTTTATTCAATAGTTTAAATATTGATGTTACTTTTCCCAATGTCTTAGAGTAAAATAACCTTTCTTAAATGGCAGAAAAAACAGAACAAAACGAACATGTTTAAAATATCTGAAAAGATTGAAAATATTATGGAAAAAAAATTTCCTTCATCTTTAATTGGTCAACTTCAATTGAAGACTTAAATAAAAACCCTTAAAATATCATTTATAAATTAAAATTTTAGATTCTGTGAAAATGAACTGTTAAATTATATTCTTTAATATCCAATTGCTACATATTTGTTTTATTTTAATTTTTTTTAAATTATGTTTCCTGCATATAAAAATGTATAAAAGATTCTTGTATGCGACTTTTTGTAAAAGAACACCTTTTATATTTTCGTTTGCAATAACAAACAAACTAACTAACTTACTTACGTCTTCAAAAGGTAGCATGTAGACGTGTTTCAAGTAGCTTCCGATTTTTTTTTCATCAAAAAACCTTAAAGCTGCCCACAGACAATTCAATTCAATAGGTATGGTATGTTGGACTTTTTATAAACCCAAAGCTGAAACAATATTGAATTTGAACCCTTTCAAAGTGTTTAATCGTACCACGAGCCACGTCTTTGTGTTCCGATAAACTTTTTTGTTTATTATATCATGGCACAAAATATGGACACTTCCAACGTTGGCAGTGGCATTCAGAAAATGTTTGAAAACAAGGACAAAAGTCACTGTTTCGCTATGGATAATGACAAATTAGAAAAAGATGAGGCGAGTGTTGATAGTGTCAGAAGTGATGTACAGTCTCTGTAGACAGAGTGGATAATCTGGAAGGTTACAGGGGCTTTGTGTATAATTCGCTTAGTACAATAAATAAAAAAATTGTTCCAGCATTGGAGGAAAAAATATATGGTGAGTCCAGGGAAAGACTGAAACAAAAGTTGTGGGGGCGAAAGTGGAATCTTGTCATAAGGGGGTACCATGCGAGACAAATAAGCGCCCTTGTGTTACAGACGGTAAAGTGCGTGATTTTTTAAAAGATACACTAAAATTGCCTGTTGAAACTGTCGATAACATGCAGTTTCAAGCGGTACACAGGTTACCAAGTGGTGCTGACTCTAAAAAGAACATTATTGTTCGGTTAACTAATTTAATTGAAAGAGACGAGGATTTGCAAGTGGCAACAAAGCTAAAACCTGGTTCAGGATATGTTGCAAGTCCTGATCTCCCACCAGAAATCAGCAAAATCAGCAAAATCAGATCAGCATTTCTTCATGAACGCGCACAGATGCAACCGAATGTAAAACGCAAAACAAAGCTATTATACCTAAAAGAATATTCCTTTGTGCGACTCTGGACCAAACAGTAAACAAATACTGTATCATATGTACTTTTATACGACCCCTATTTTATTAGATAACGGACTCCTCTATGATATAAATGACGATTTAAAGATTTCATCTTGTAAGCCTGTCTATGACTGTTTTGGTATGAAAGCTGTCTAGTAGCTCTTAGTAACAAATGGTCTTTATACACTAGTGTGTATATATCATCATTTGTAAAGATCGGTCAGTGTGGATTGACACTCTGTTAACATACACTAAATATAAACACAACGAACAGGGATTAATAAAACAAACATACCAGTCCTTGTCCATATCACAATCCCAAAAACAAAGTAAAAACTTTGCAAACTGGCAAAATAGGTAATACACGTGAACTTCCATCAAGGAAGTGAGGCCGGGTGCTATTACATTATGTAATTATATATCATGAATCAATGAATTGTATATTCAATTTTTGTCTGTAAATTTAAAATTCAACTACAAACAGATTGCACGATTTCTTGTGTTTGTGGTTCGTGTTGATGTAAACAACGCGTCAATTTTTCTTGGACGTCAAATCTGTATATATCAAGATTACCCAAACTATGCATTCTTGACGGTCTATACAACTGTAGATTTATATAGTTGGTTTACACAATTTAAATCAACATTCTATCTTTATAGGTTCCTTATGTGTGCAACTTAAAATAGGGAATTTTATTTGATATTATTTCAGAAAGAAACGCCAAAGTTTACTTTAAAGGCGAGGATAATATTTTATCAAATTTTTTCCTGTGTTGTATAGAATATTATGGCAGAAAATATTAAGTGCTGAACAGTTATATCAGCTTATAAAAGCAAAAAAGCATGGTAAAAGTTATATTGCTGAAAAAAATATTCCTTTCAAAAATGCTAGAGATGCAAAAGAATTATCTAAATCAAAATTACACATAAATCTTGGCACAACAAGAAAGAACGGGTCATGAAAATGATTGTTTCTTAAATTTAAACAGCTTATTTTTGGGGTTCTGAAAATGCCGATGGTAAAAATAAAATGGGATACTTACTATTGAAGTTTAGAGACAAATTCTGTAACGTTCCAACTCATTATAACCACACACTAAGACACTCAATGTTTATTTAAGGTCACAATTTAGGACCCCTGGACACCACGGTTTTATACCCGTGATCTATCAAAATCATTGATTTTCTCGGTGCTTATTTTCAGAATTTAAAGATAATGCAGGTATTTATGTATTTGTAACATTTAATTTCGGATGTTAGTTTTTAAAAACTGTCCAATATGTGAGATGTTTTGTTTTGATTTAATTTTTTGTTAGTTTTTGAGTTTTGACGAATTGATGGTTTGTTTATTTATTTTAATTTATATTATGTTTAGGTTGCACAATGTGAATTGTTAACGTTGAAAAGAACGCGTGCGAGTGAGTTAACAATATTATTCATGCCTGTGGGATTAAAAAACATCATCAACAACAACAATTTAATACATTTTTACAAAAAGATGACGCTTTGTGTTTTAATTTTTTTCTTTTTAGTTATCCACATATCTTTGAATTTCAACATTTTCCCACTTATATGAAGCGCTTGAAAGTAGATAGTTTTGTATAACAAGACTGTTTAAGCACACTCGCTCGACACTGAGAAACACCTGTTATTTCAGTGTATGTATAATAAGCTGTCTACAAATGCATTGTCACGGGCACTGTGAATTCTGGGGTCTTGAAAATGAACAATTTTTATTTATTGAGCTATGGTTACTTAACCCGCCGTCTATTAAGACTTCAGTGTTTGCGGTGCGCGTTATTATGCAATTCTAAACATGTTAAAAGTATGTTAAACCTAATAATTATAAGGCTTTCAAACTAAATGTTGAGAATAGCAACTCGAGACAAAATGTATAGAAATGTGCTGGAAGTATTTAAAAAGTCTTGGGAGAGGGTTTTGGATGAAGAGGGATGGTATATATTATAAAATGATGCTATATCTTGTACATATGTAGATGCCACGCTGACCTCTAGATTTTTCTGTATAGCCACGATATTTGTAAGGTATGACGAATAATTTGTCTATTGGAAGTGTAAATTGCCATGGGCTCTCTTCTGACAATATAAATCGAAGAGACATATTTTCACGTTGCAGAAGAGATAATGATATCACATTTTTAATGATAGTCATTGCAAAAAGGAATTTGAAGTTTATTTGAAGTCTATTGAATGCTGACTATAAAATAGCATCTGCTTCAATTTCAAAAAAAATAAAAACAGTTTTGAATGACTTAATTAGTGAAGTTCAAACTGGCTTTTAAAGAATAGATATATTGGAGAATGTTCCCGTTTAACTATGGACATTAAAAAAAACTGAAAAATGAAAACATACCAGGAGTCTTGCTACTTTTAGATTTTAAAAAGTATTTGACTCAATTGAATGGTCTTTTATTTTTAAAAAAATCATTACGTTTTTTTGGTTTTGGAAGCTCCATAATATCCTGGTTTGATACCTTTTATAATGGAGCAGTCAGTTTTGTTCAAAACAATGGCTACATTTGAAACTATTTCTCTGTTGAACGTTGTGTGCGGCAGGGGGATCCTCTATCTCCCTATCTTTTTATACTATGTGTAGAACTGTTGAGTGCTTCGGTTAAAAACGATACCAATATAAAAGGAATGAATTTGAATGGATCAGAGTACCTGATTAGTCAAAATGCTGATGACAAATCATGGCTCACATTAGATAATAATGAATATTTTTTAAACAGAACTTTGATTTAATTAAAGATTTCGCCGACTGTTCTTGTTTGAGAGCAAATTTTGATAAAACTGAGGATTTATGGTTTGGATCAAAAAGGGAGTTAAAGAAAAATATAACACCGACATACCAATTTCTTTGAATTTTGAAGGGAAATTTAACTTGCTAGGAATAAAATATAACCTCAGCAGGGACGAGGGTGACTTTTATTTAGAAAATTACACTGAAATAAAAATTAAAAAAAATATTTTGAGTGATTGGTCTTTTAGAAATCCATCATTTTTTGGCAAAATAACTGTAGTAAAACTCTAGCTTTGCCGATACTTATAGATATTAACAGTTCTACCTGATCCACCAGAAAATCTAGTGAAAGACGTTGAAACATCAATTTTTAGATTTATTTGGAATGAAAAGGGAGAAAACGATAAAAGAAATGTCATGATCAGCGATTATAGCTTTGGTGGGCTGAGGGTACCTCATAATAGATCATTTACTCACGCACTAAAAATATCATGGTTGAAGAAACTTATCGACCCACTTATGGAGTCGGCGTGGAAACGTCTCATACTGCATGATCTGGAGGATGTAGGTGGTGGCAAGTTTTTAATGTTAAATGAGCAAAGTTATAATATCTGCATAGATAGATTCAATTTGTTCTGGCAACATGTATTCACAAAAAACACGGAATCGAAAATGCTTTTGAAATAGTCTCTCAATACCTGTGGTTTAATTCACACATTGACATTGATAACAAGCATGTTTCTATATGGCTTGGTGTTAAAAGGGTATATTTTTCATACAAAGACTTAATAGAAGAAAATGGTTCTTTCTTAGATATTGCCGACTTGATGAAAAAATATTAACTAAAAGTAAATCTTCTTGAATACTATACCTTCATCTAGTAAGCAATTTTTTAGCAATGGGAAATTATTATAAAAATATATATCCAATACTAATACAATGATTAAAAACAGAAAAGATAACAAAATATTTTTTACTCCCTCTTTATAAAAAAAATATACCAAACTCCTAGGTCAACAAAAGATGAAGAGTTAAACTTAATATAGAGTTTACAGATGCAAATTGAAAATATACATAATTATATACATATATATATATATATATATATATATATATATATATATATATATATATATATATATATATATATATATATATATATTACCGTTTAGAATAACAGAAGGTACAAAACTAAGGTCATTTCAATTCATACCCAACCATGATTTTTACTTTACAAACGTCAAACTTATGCAGAGTAAACTATACGAAACTGAACTGTGTACATTCCGTTTAGAAACGAAGGGAACAATTGCTCATCTCTTTATTGAATGTTCATATGTAAAGTCTATATGGTATCAACTGTTAGAAGACATTAGATTACAAACCAATATAACGGTCGATAATACCAAAGAAAATCTTTTATTTTGCATAAACGGCAATGATCTTAACTTAAATGTAATGAACTTATGTTTCCTTATACCAAAATATTATATCCATACATGCAGAATGAAAAATTTACAACCTGTCTAGTGATTATAAGATTTGATAAGAAAAAAGAACTTTTTTCATCGTATTTGCATACCCCGGCAAAAGCAAACAAAAGTCGCATTTATTTTTCAATTATAATATACATGTATTCATATGATAGTATTTGCATTAAAAAATGTATATATGACATGTATTTTAAATATGTATGTTGATTTTTTAAGGATCGAATAAGAACTTTAAAAAAAAAAAAAAAAAAAAAAAAAAAAAAAAAAAAAAAAAACTACCTAGCTAACTTACTTAAAAGAATGTAAATAAATAAAATTTATCAACAAAAAAATAAATGGCACATCAAATTAAAAACTACCTAGCTAACTAACTAAAAAGAATGTAAATAAATAAAATTTATCAACAAAAAAATAAATGGCACATCAAATTTATTACTCGGTATTTGTGTTATATATTTAAAAATAAAATAAAATTTAATTAAGAATATTTGGTTTATAGATTTATTAACCGTTTAAATACTCAAAATATATGAGAATTTACATCAATGATTATTTTCTACAATCAATGTGAATTGAAATACACGTTAACTATTCTATTTGAAGAATACAGCTTATTAAATATAAAAAAAGGCTATGTATAATGAAAAATCTTTTTAATAAATCAAGTTAACAGAGATCCAGTGCAGGTTTACCAGTGAGGTATATATGTAGTGTAGCTAATGGTCCAGCATTATACAAACAGGAAGGTACAGGGTCCATAAAGGCCTGGAAGAATTAAACGAAATATTTATTTTATATATACATATATGTTGAATGAAGTCCAATGTTCGTACTTTGTACGACATTGACATTTTATTCTGAAACGGCACGTAAGAAACACAACAGTTTTAAGGAAACGTACCAAATAGTGTCTGTTTGTTTTGTTCAAGTCATTTAGTATTGTTTTTAATTAAAAAAGGCTACAGTTCACGAAAAAACAAAAATATTGTAAAAAGGTGTTTTTTTTATTCCCGCACAGTAGTTAATACAGTACCTTATAGAATCGCTAAACGTTATGTGTTTATTAGTTTGTTTTAGAAATAATTTCATTTTAATATATTGCGTTATCTTAATTTGTTTCAATAATAAAAACAATTCTTCATTTGACATAATTCAAAAATTGTATGAAAAATGAAAAATAACTGTTAGACAAAAATTTTCTGTTTCTAAAAATAGAACTGTAAAATTAAGGACTACGGTCACTAGAAATATAAAGAAAGTAAACACGATAAAAGATGGTAGAAGTAGGTGTGTGCTGCAGATGTTAATTGACATTTTATGCGCAGTTGCATAGATTGAGTTTCCACCCCACAATTATATAAAGAAGTGCATGTGATTATTACTTACAGTAAAGGTTGAGGTAGGAGGATGTTCAAGATGTGGAGAGGACAGATCAGCATTTATTGCCCATCCAAAGGCGTTCAGTTTACCGCCATTGTATAAAAGGAAGACTGGGAAAAAATCGTCACAACTCATGTCCTGTCTAGTGTTGTACCAGTAGTGCATACCTAAAATATTAATTGAATTTAATTGTTAAATTATAACATAAAGCAAAAATTACTTTAAATGTTTTGGAGCAAATTTTATGAAATTGTAGCAAACTTTAACCATTAGTTTTATATATTTCGCTACTATAAAGTCCTCTGTGAAATGTCAAATTGATAGATATTTTCTTTTTAATTTCGTTATATACAAATAAGTCGAGTTTAGGTTAATTAAACATTAATAATTTTCATAACAAGATTTTATTTATCTTTATTTATTTATGATATCTATAATTACCAAAAGACCAAAAATTAAAATAGATCAACTGAAATGATAACTTTTTTATTTATGAACATACATATATTAATCAATAAGTGTCTTTGATTATCAGGATTATCAGAAGAACAATACGTTAAACAAAATTGTAAGTTAAACAAGGTGCCTCACAAAATGAATTTTATACTAATGAAATTACTAACCCATTGACGGAAAGCATCTTCCTTTTGTCCACATTGTACGACCGACATCAGCTTCACTATGGGGGATCAAGACAGAATTGCGTACCGGATCGGTTCCATTTTGGATATAAAGATCATATCCGGTTCCGTCTTGTCTTACTTCAGTGGCGTTTCTTCCAGTTGTACAAATGGAAGCTAGTAGAAAGGAAAAAAATAAAACAATTAAATTGGTAAATTTTGTTGTATATATATTACAGCAGAAACATAAAGTAATTGCATTTTTTCAAATAATGTAATGAAAAATATGAAAGAAGTTATATTTCACAAAATGGTAACAGTTATCTTAAGAGACATAGAGTTTTTTCCCTTTTTTATTTTTAAGAGGATAGAGTATTGATTTGTTCGCCCGGTACTAGGATAATGGACTTGGGGAGAGGCGTGGTTGTCATGGTTGACTTAGTGAGCTAGTAAATTGTCGTCCTTAGTACGCGCACGTATTAGCATTTCATGTTATCAGTGTTCCACAAATAGAAATTGTAAAACGTACGGCATTCTAAAGAACTTGGTTTAATATCTAGGGACGCTTTTAAAGAACAAATTAGGAAAATGGATTTTGGGACTTCATAATAGTGTGGTGTGTGATAGGTGAGAAAAGGAAAATTACCGCTTGACATTATAACGAGAGTTTACTATATAGTAATGTCAAATAAACGTTTATTGAATCCGAATGTATTTTGTACTCTTTCACCTACCTGGATTTATGAAATAAGCTGTGAGGTATTGTTTATCTCCATCTTCAATGTATGGGTGTCCAGCAAGGAATGAAGTTGGATGACCTTGAGCAAGCTTAGAAGTCAAGAGCTAAAATAATAACATTTATTTATTTTAGAATATGCTGTACATGGATTTAGAGAATAAATGATAATATGACAAGTTAAACATTCGTTCCTTTACACAGACCGATTCAAGATTAGGTTTTTCTAAAGAAACAAGTGGTGACACATTAAGATAACTTTTATGAGCATATTGCTAGGGTGTTACGATCCCTTCTATTTCACTATAAACACACCACTTAATATTCACTCAATAATGGCACTGATTATTAATTATTAGTGTTAGTCCTTTCATTGTTTTGATGGTTTGGATGTTTTATCATTGTTCCTTTTTTGTATTTAGTCGAGCTTTGTCAAGTACACTTTTTCCAACTACAATGCTTGCTTCAATTTATTAAATTCTGTTGCAGTATGAAGCCTGTTCCCTTTTTATAGAAATTCAAAGTTTCATTTTTCTTTTATTTGTTTTAATAGGATATCATTCAACATTTTACTCAGTCGTATCGGATAACATAACGATTATTTTGGTCATGAACTGGTACGTTTCTTTTTTTTATTTATTATTACTTTAATGAACATTACGCAAGAACATGAAACAGATAACAGATACATCTTTAAAAAAATATTGTTTTTTATTTGATGAACAAAGGTAGTAAAACTGTAAAAGACAAAATGCAATACAAAATTGTTCTGTTTGGTCTATTTTATGTGTACATCAATTGCCGTATGCAAAGTGTACTTACCCCACACTGAATACCAACAATGTACCCATTAACACCATATATTAGGATAACGGCTGTGTCTCCATTCTTCATGTAACGCTTACCAAGGAACTTTGGATTATCTTAATTGGAGAAAAAATTCATGTAAAATGAAAAAAATGACGCAAACTGCATATCACAAGTATGAAGTTTTTAAAGAAGTTTGGTATTTTTCGAAAACAGAGGAATTTATAAAATTATCTGAAATTAAAGAAATAATGGCTTGAAATAACAATATTGCTTGGAAATTGTCTAGCAACTTTTGATTATCTGATGGAAAAAGGGATTAAAATTCAGACATTGCATTTGTTATTTTTAGGTTAGTTAGAAGACTACTTCGTCAAAATTTTACGTACCGAATTTGAGTACCATTTTTGATTAACTTTTGAGTTGAAGAAATGATGGAATAAAATAACGACATTTCTGGCAAAATGTGCAAAACGCTGATTAAGTCTTTTCCAAAAGAAATACGTGTAGTTATAATGTTAAAAACTAAAAAGAACATCATCTTACAGTTCAATGGAAAACAAAAAGCAATGTTTTTACGCAACATTGTTCATTTCAAATGATCATCGTAAGAGCAATTGTAAAAATAGGAAAGTTCAGCTTTCTAACAGTACTTTAACCCCACCACTCGTCATAACTGGTCATTTAATTGTGATTGTCTTTACTTGTATTGTTAGGATGTTTCACCATTCTTTTGTTGTCTCATTTTCTTGGCTGTTGCGTTGGCCAAGTACTTACTTTTTCTGTTACAAATTACTATTGTCTTACCTCCGCAATCTGAGATTTTTGTGTATCCATGTGAACTGGCGTCCTTTTCTGTTCTCGGCATCGACGCATAGTTATAGGAACTAAACGGGTTTATGCCCCATGTTACTAAAATAGTAAAAATTAATAATTTCAATAGGAGTTATTTTCAAAGTTATTTTTCACTGACGTCTTTTATAGTACTTCAGCTGTTTGCCTTATGTTTTTATCTATCAATCTTTTCGGCCCCTAATGGCACTGTTGAGGAATGATTTTCCGAAATGTTGACATATGACACATCAAAATTTAACAGGTAATTGTGTTATAGATAGATGGATAGATAGATACTTTTGTACCTTTATTGTTACAGACAGGTAAGATTATGAAACAAAAAACTGCAATAAAAAATTTTGAAGTACGTAAAAAAAGTCAGTACAGCTATGTTCACCATCTGATTTGTTATTTGTTTTAACACTACACTATATATAATTTGTTTTACAAAAAAAAAAAAAAATAAATAATAAAAACTTTATTTCATTATACACGTTGCATGTAGGGTCAATATTCCTATTTATTTGTCGTAAGCATTAATATCTAAACACAGTTTAATGGGGTTCGTGAGTGTTTTGCAAGATTTTATTGTATAACGATTATTGACCAGTAAACATGCAAAAACGACTGTGCTGCAAGTCATTTACTTATTTATTTATAGTGTGAATTTAAAATATTATTTTTAGGACCTCGAAGGTTGGGTGGTTTAAAGTACGCGCTAACTGATTTCATTGTGTTTGATCACCTTCGTTCAAATCCCGCTCTGAAAAACCTAGTGTTATAACGTTTGTCAGTTTGCAAGACAAATTTAAATTGATGATGTACTCCGGGTACTCCGGTTATTTTTAACATCCTAAACTGGCTGTCTCGAAACAAGTGAAGTAAACTCGATTAAGGCATGAAACATCATTTCTTTTTCACTCAATACAACTTAAAGAACAGCCGTTATGGTATATAATTCAATGTCAATGTTATCGGAGTTTACACACGAGATCTTATCGTTGAAGTTTGGTCTAAAAATCGATTTGAAAATGGTCATTTATTGAACTTTTTCATCAGATCAAAGTTGTCTAATTTTCCAATTAGACAGCATAACTAGAACGATCAATAAAGTAGCACTTACGTTGATAGCTTCAGCACAATTTCAATATATATATATATATATATATACGTCATTTACTGCTCTCGTTAAGACGAACAAAAAGTTTTTTAAATTTTTTAACAATATTTTTGAAACATCTATAAGACAAAAACAAATAAACTTACTTTTTAAATTGTCCCAGTCGTCTTCTACAAAACAAAAACATATATTATCTGGTCTACATTTCAAAAGAAAAAAAACAGTATGGTATATGTACATATATATTATAATTTAAAGAAATAAATAAAATGATTATTAAGTTTTTGAAATCTAATGAGGACTTTATGAAGTTAAGCAAACTTTTTGTATATATAGATTGTAATTAGTTGAGGAAAAATTGATCTTAATCTACATATTGTAAAAAAATAAAATCGATAAAAATCAAACTTTTGAGCAAGAAAGCAAATAGATATCGTATGGATTGATTTATGTAATTTAAACATGAACTCAAGACTTCTGTACAGCCCCGAAGAGTTTAAATAGCTTTTAAGTACCAAGTTGTTAGAAAATTATTTAACATTGCTCAGACTTAGTTTCTTTTTAAAGTCTATTTGTAGGATAATAAAATAATCTATGATCTATATATTTATTATTCATTTGTAAATTATAATTTTAATTACATTTGCAATGTTTCTATATTATTTACAGAAGATTCAAACAGCCTAGTCTTTTGACGTCATATCAAGGGCAATGACCAGCCGCCACGTGTGAAACCAATTTTAGAATAAAAGAAATATGGAACTATGGGATGTCAAATGAATAAATATATCCAGGATAATTTTAAATACAATGACATCATACTTATACAATATTTTGATGACGGCTAAAAAACTATTAAAATAAAAACAATCTTGTCTAAGGCCTAAAACGACATTACTAAACTTTAATCGGTTTAAGTTTGCTATGTCTAAATTTATGTGCTTTGAAATAAACCGATTATTTTTATTATTTATTTTTAATTTTTTTTTCGTTTAATTTTTTAAGTTAATTGTTTTCAACGTTCTATAAACGGTTAAATACGTACGTAAATGCTTTATGTTTAAGAACCCATGACAAACTGCCAGGAAGCAAAGAGCAAATAATACAACTAATATCTTCATGATGTGTTCTTTCTGTAAGGGAATGTAATGTCGAAACTTTACAGGTTGATATATAATAATCTGTCCAAAACGTTATCTGTCCTGCCTATTCCGAAGTAAGGGACTTTCGTGTCTTATCTTTTATGAACGAATAAGTGTTGTTCCAAAACTTAACTTATTTTTATTTCAGTTCATTGTAAATATGACATCATAAAAGAGAATGACTAAAACCTTTGAAACCTTGATTTTTTTTAAATTCTGAAATCGGAAAATACGCAAAACTAAAATATGTTTATTTAAAAATAGGAAAAAATTCACAATCAAAATATGTACTTGGCAACAGCTAGCAAGTTAATGACACAAAAATAAATGAACAGACAGATGAATAACACAACACTAAACAGGACAGTTGAGCAAGACAATATATATATATATATATATATATATATATATATATGAAACAGTGCAAAAACTTTTTTTTGGAAAAAGAACAGAAAACAAACAAATTGAACAATATATATATATGTGTGTGTGTGTGTGTGTGTGTGTGTGTGTGTGTGTGTGTGCGAGTAAGGCCATCATTAGTTAAATATATCACCTGTTTCATTGTAATGGGGGAGAAGTTCAAAAATACTAGCGTTAAACAGATAGTTAGTTAATCCCGCCTACGGTTGGGACGATTTAAATTACACATTAAGTTTATGTGGTGCATAGATTGTGTAGAACCTCGACCCTTCTTGTTTTTGACTGCACTGTAAAATAGTTCGAACAGTAAAATTTACAAGTACCCTAGAATTCGGTAAAAACATAAGAAATTTGTTTGACAATTTCTTTCTAGTTAAGAAACCAAACTAATAGTTTGATAAACTCTATCATAAACCATAGGTATTTGGCAAAGGTCAAACAATATTGAAACGATTTTTAAAAAGTATCTAAGGTGGCACACAGGTGACCAAAAATATATTTTTTATACCACGTGGTCACGCAAAAGCTTCCGTAATCACGCAAAAGCTATCGAGTGCTTATGTGAGCACGAAATATCTCTATATTACCTGTATAAAAATATTTTCGTAAGTATAGGACACCGAGTAAGAATACCATTATATCACTCCGGTCTACTATTAAGGGGATCTCGGTGGTCGGATAGTTTAAAGTGTGCTTACAAATCACAGTGCAACACATCGCCTAGGTTGACAAATCCCAATGTGAGAAAGTTTGTTAAGGTGGTTCGAATCCCATTCGGACAGATGCTAGTTAGTTAGTTCGCTCATAGAAGTTCGGTGATTATCTTCCTGTTTCCTCTATCTCCACCATCCTGAATCATCCTTGAAACGAATTTCTCCAAATTTTGAGCGTACAACACCATTATTCCAATCAATAATTTATGATAAAGAGCCTTCTAGATGTGCTAATAACAATGACAACAATTTGTATGTTTACAATTTATGTTTTATTTCGGAAATCACCGGTACTGAACAAATCAGTAAAGACCAACAAGTAAATAATATGTTTGGCAGAGAGTGAAAATAGATAATTTTGATTTATCAAAGTATAATGTGTGTCTCATATCAGTGTTTATATGCGATTGAAAACCAACTGTGAACAAGTTGAGAATTAAATTGTAGATAAAAGATTGATTGGTCGCTTTGCTCATTCTGCCCGTATCTTGACTGTGTTTCTTAACTTTTTAACAACCTCTTTTGAAAATCCCAACTTTGTTTTAAGTCTGACAATAATATAATATAATATATGTGTGTGTGTGTGTGTGTGTGTGTGTGTGTGTGTGTGTGTGTGTGAAAAAGAGGGCCTGATATAGATGAAAAGCGTACATTTGACAGAAGTGAATCTAAACACACACACACACACACACACACACACACACACACACACACACTAAATTATGTTATTATTTCCAGAGATGATATAGCTATCAAATTTAGAAAAAATTGTCAAATTGTTGCCAAAAAAAAAAAAAAAAAAAAAAAAAAAAAAAAAAAAAAAAATGACCCTAAAGATTGTTTACTTCATTCCGGTGAAAAGTCACTTCTTTGGTCTTGTTAGTTTTTTCCTCTTTTTATGTGCTAGTGTTTTAATACTGCATTTAAAAGACTCATGGTGCATAAATAAAATGTATAAAAGTAAGTTTTTTATATAAACATAGCACGTGCATCACGAGCACACAAACAAGATCTCAAACAAAGTAGTAGTATGTAAAAGGAGTGGAATGGAGTAAGGAAATTATCTTTAACACCCAAGTCAAAATTCTTTTATTTATATCGAGGCCGTCAGTTTTAGGGACATGGAAGAAACTGAACCCCTAAGAGAAAACCACCGACCTTCGAGAGGCGCAATGACAAAATTTTTCGCACTAGGATCTGTTCGAGTAGGATTCAATACTAGGCAGTAAGAGATACTGTGATATGTTAGCGCGTGTTACGACCAACAAAGCCTTTTACGTAAGAAGACAACACTCAACAATGATACTACTTGTTTGTCTTTATACAGTCCGTTTATACACCAATTATACCTGACATTTAAACACAATACTTACGGAAATGTAACTTGACCAGATGAAACAGATACGAGTAACACGAGTTGATGGGATCTTAATTACTATGTACTGAAGATATATAAACAACACAAAAAACAGCAAACCAACATCAATCTACAAAGCGTACAATTAATTGTTATCAACAATGTTAAAAATGATTGCTGTTATCTTCGTATTCGCCAGCATGGTGATTGTCCATACAGAAGCCAAAAGTAAGCTTTCTTTTTATTTATTTTATTTTGCTTTATTTTATTTTATTTTATTTTACAAAAAAAAAATAAAATTGTTATTTTCAGTTTTATAATCAGTTTTCCAAAGAATGAGTCTCAAAAAGCCGAGCTTTCTATAGGAAAATTGCCAAGAAACAAGGTTACACCTTTGTGAGACCTCTATATCCAACATCGACTCGAGGTCAATTGCAAATTAGTTTTAGCCTAACGTGCCCAAAAACATAACGTAATAAAGACATTTAAAAATTGTTACTAGGAAAAAACTTAACATGAAAATGTGTCATTGGTCGTTTTCTAACTATTATTACCTGTGATTCTGAAGAGCAAAATTCACAATACATGATTTTCGCCTGTGAGCTAATACAGCGCCTACATGGCAATGATAATAGTTCCGTGATTTACATGCATTATAATGTTGCTTTGTATACCCTTAAACTTGTATAGACAACGCACGTGTATTGACAAGCGGCCTGATGATAAATCATAACGTTGTTAGATATATACGGCATGTATTGAAACTAGTTTCAATGATTTATTCAGATGAGCAGTGCATAAGTTAATTGGGATATTTGTTGATGAGGCATATACACTGCGTTTTAATGAGAGAAAACCAAAAAAAAAAAAAAACATAACATATATTAAAACAAATAAAAAACGGACGGCATTTAAGATTCGAGCTCAGGACTTTGAGGTTATTATTTCTTACGTCCTACCACACAGCCAGTCTAGATGATATGGAAATCGTTTGCTAGCTAAAATCAAGTATGTTTGTTGTTTGAAGGGGTAATGCGTTTTAACTTTATCACCAAATTTCAATGCCAGGGCATCCCTCTCCATCAACCAAAATTTCCAAAATAGAAAATAAAATGTAGAAGTTTTGGTAGTCAAAATGGAGAGGAATGCGCTCTATGTGTATTAATTGAAAAACACGGTTATTTTCATCAAAATTTTCGTATTTGTAAGGAAGTTTACGGAATGCAGTATTCTGAAATGTATGTTTAAACAAATTATGCAATGTTTTATCAAACTTTAAATATTCAAAACCGTTTCGTTTTGGTACTCCCTTTCTAATGTTTACAGTGTTAATATTATCGTAACAAATTTAAAATTATGAATTCTATAGGCGAATGCCTCGGCTTATTGAGAATCATCCTTTCTTATTGTCCCTAGATTAATCTTGTTTTTGCCATTTTATCATTGAATTCGCATTTTGTTTTGTTTTTGGTTGTGTTGGCTTTCGCAAAGTACACAGTTGTAAGTTACAATTTATTATTTTTTCAATATAGATAATAAAAATAAAACATAGATACGATTCTTTACATAATGAATTATTTTACTGTAGTTTTTCTGTCTTGTCTGTTGCAAATCAGAGTTAATTAGAAAACTTTCAATACGAATAATTAGTTTTTACGTCTACGCTCAGGTTTCTTGAAGATAATGTTTTCATTGATTCTATGAACATCTCCAATCAAACAGGATTTTTTTGTATTAAACATTATCAGATGTTTGCATTTCAGACCAATTTTACTTTCTGTAACTATTTCCCATTACGACAAGGCTTAAGTAGGTGAAAAATACTTAATTCAAGTTAATTGTATTTAACAAAAAAAAAGTGCAAAATTTACTGTCACACAGTGACTCCAGCAGAAAATGTAATTTTTAACAATGAGTAGTTCAAGTTGTGTTCGTAATATGTTCATTTATTATTATTTTGTTAAGGAACTTCACGTGTACAACCAAATTGCTAAATTGACAAATTTTCAACGTTTTTACTTTGTTTGGTTTATTATTATTATTATTATTATTATTATTATTATTATTATTATTATGTGATTGTGAAATAGAAACTCGAATGATTGTGTTTTAATTAAATAATAATGTTATTTCTTATTTATTTTGTTGTTTTATATGTACTTATGTAAAAAATGTGAATTTTGTTATGTCTCGTTACTTCTTATGTTTTATATGTTTTATGTATCGCACGTTTGTTTTCTTGAACGAGTTTACGTTTATCTCAAGCCATATGCAGTCCAGATATGATATTATGATATTTAACTCATTATTGTTATAAACTTTTTTTTTTTTTTTTTTTTTTTTTTTTTTTTTTAATAAATAATTCAAAATACAAAGCTATTTTTTGTTTTTAGTATGTTAAATGTACAAGACGTATCATTATCATTATTCATTAGTTTTGGATACTTTAGATTCATAAATTTTCAACTTTTTGGCTTATGTTTTTCATCTTTTAAACTTTATGGTCCCTATTGTCACTGAGGAGGAATGATTTTCCGAAGTGTGCACATATGGCACATTAAATTTTAACAGGTATTTTTGTCAGATATTGCCTTATATAATGATCCTGGATATATTTGACGTCTAATAATTCCATGTTCCTTTTATTATAAAAAATATGATTTTACATGTGGCGGGTGTAGTTTGCAAGACGGGAGGTGTTTATCCTTCCGGAGCACCCGACTCCCAATTAGGCAGTTTTATATGGATTTTGGTTTGGACTTGGTCCGGTATATATGTGTTTGATTATATCTTTTTTTCCGCGACATACGACAATATTCGCAAGCAAATTTTAATTTTTGTTCGTGTAACAGATGTAGTTAAAACTGCTTCTAAAAACTAAAAAATTGTATGATGAACCAGAACAGACTTATATAATTTATCAGAAACATCCTCGTTATATTTTAGATCGATGTGAAAGAGGTTGGGAACCTTTTGGATACAGTTGTTACTATTTCAGTAAGAACGCTTTAACATGGGGAGAAGCCGCGGTATGTAAATATAGCTATATATAAACATTATATACTTGTCAAGATATTTACTACTCAATTTGTTTTTAATACATGACGAACCAGCAGCTCAACAGAGTCTCTAAGCAGCTATATAGGGGCTGATTTCCGGTAGCTATAGTCTATCACTTGGTAAATTTGTGACAATGTTCTATGCAGTCGATTGATAGATAGATTGATTGATTGGTTTAATCGGCTTAAAGTTCCGGCAAGAGTATTGCACTTATTTCGAAATATAATAAGCCATTGATGCAGTGACAGAATTTATGACTTTTGCAGTGCGCTTAGGGTAATATGCACAGAGGGTTCTTTAGCGTGCCTCGACTGCCGTACCTGTGACACGGGTATCGGTTTTTTTTGGTCCTCCCCCGAAGGACCCCGTGAATTTCATTTCTAAATGCCGAGTGCTTGGCAGAAGAATAGTTTCTAGCATGCCTCGACTGCCGTACGTGTTACACGGGGTATCGGTTTTTCATTCCTCCTCCGAAGGATCCTGTGTCTTAAATTTATAAATGCCGAGTGCTTGGCAAAAGAACAGTCATCAACTTTTTTTAAATCTTGGTCAGACCAAGCCGGGGTTCGACCACTCTCATAATTGGTCAGTCGGAAGTCGAGTTTAGATTTTTTATGGTTGGCACAATGTTAAGCTTTCGGCAGGTCTGTAGTATAGTATAGTATAGTATAACTATTCATAGTCAGTGTTCTATAAGTTGCAATTTACTTTATGTACAGTTCCAACCACAAAACGATACCTCCATTTTTTGTTTCTCTGTTATTTAATTGTTTAAATTATATTCTTCTCAGGCGTAATATAATCCAGCTTAAGTACTTAAATTTCATACGCTTACATAACAAAATTAAAAGTAAGTTTATAGAAGAACTTGTTTTAAAACCGCAAACAGGACGTTTTTTTTTTCAAGGAAAAACTGGACAAGTTTTTGTGTAAATAATTGTGACTGGAATTTATTAATTTAGCTTGGACTTGTTCATCTGCTACTGAGGTTCAAACATTTTTATAAACCCGTTTAACGGGACGTATTATGGTATGGCGTTTTCCGTCTGTCTGTCCGTCCCTGTCTAAACGGTTTTTTTTTTTTTTTTTTTTTTTGTTTGTTTGTTCGGGCCATATATTTTGACTTGATGAGTATTTCAAGATGAAACTTCTACCAAACATGTATTATGGGAGGGCGGTGTGTCGCGTATAAAATTTAGGTCAGAGTATTGAAGGTCAAGGTCACAGGTTTAAAATCTAAATAAGGACATTATGTAGAAAATGTAAGAACCTTCTCATTTTTCATTAAATTCCTATCATATTTGCTATGGATTGACAACAAGTAACAATACTTAACATAAAAAAACGGTTTTTGGTGTCGCATTTCAATTTTTCACAGCATTGGAGCTATGGTTTTGTTTTAGTTTCTGGTCTATTGTGTTTAATTTTCTTGTGGGTGCAAATTGTCCCACAGTTTTAGACTTATTTTTTTTAAATTTGGCATGTGTTATCGGCATACAGTGAAATGAAAATATTTTGAAGGAGATTTCAACTGTGATGATGAAACTTGGTATATTACAACAAAAATACTGTATGCCTTGCAACCTTATTGGCTTATACAGAAGCGAGATCACAGTAACAGTTTGTTTCTTACGTTCAACAACATCATTGTAATCAGTCCTGCCTCCGCGATGCATCTGCTTATTGCATTACTGCATTTCTCTGATTCGGTTTGGTCGCGTATTTAATAAATCTGTATAGCTCTAATAACTGATGGCAATTGAAAAAAGACATTAGGTTCTATAAGAGGGAAATTTTTTTCTACCTCACATGTGACACTATCTTGTTTTAATGTCACAAAAACATACACCAACTACCATAATATATTGCACATGATATCACGTACTGCGTTACACTAAACATCCTGCTTTATATGTGACATATATTGTTTGTATAGACATAACAAATTGTTGTAAATGTTTTGGCTAACATGTGTTGTTGTTTTTCGCATTTCCCTGTTTTTCTTGACAATTTTTGGTAAAACAAATACTTGATATGACGTGGGCGTCCAGAGCTCCGCGTGGAGGTGTTCTTGTTAAACATTATGTTGAAGCTTGACAATTTTGGTAAATACTAATACTTGATAGGACGCGGGCGTCCTGAATCCGCTAGGAGGTGTTCTTGTTAAACATTATGTTGAAGCTTGACAATTTAAAAGAGGCATGAACATAGACTAAGTTATAAAAAACTTGAATATTGGTAGTCGAGTCATCCAAAGCGCACTTATGGCTTACTGTGCCTCTCGACGCCTAGGTTCGAATCCCAATTTGGTAAATACAAGTATGATAAAGTTTGTCCGTACGTTTGCCGAAGGTCGGATGGTTTAATTCATACGCTACAGTTATGTCCACCAACCCAGAACTATCTGCCTCGATGTAAATGAAATAATCCTGACTTGGGCGTAAAACACTATTTATCTAATCTTATCCCTTATCAAAATAAATAAATAAATAAATAAATAACAAAAATCATTAATAAAAAAGAGAACTACATGCATTCAAAGAAATCCATATGGTATGTAATGCTTTAAAGAGTGAAATACAAATAAATTTACCGGTGAAATGCATTTATCTCACTGCTGTAAAAATATCCGTCTATCAGTTCTATTACCAGCACTATTACATTGTTACGCCGTTAATATTCAGTAAAATCTATTTTAAAGCAATAACAATTAGTAAATATCTTTCTTTTTTGTAGTCCCAACACACACACACACACACACACACACACACACACACACACACACACACACACAATTAGCACACATACACACGGATTACATTATCGCGTCATGTGTGAGCATTTCAGTGACGTCATATATTGGTTTGCTTTATTTGTTCTCCAAACAGTAAATATTATGAAGTACAATGTTATGTATATAATTCAGGATATCTGTAACGACCATGGTGCACATCTTGTAAGGATCAATAACAAGGAAGAACTTAAATATTTGTTGAAAACGGTGAAAGCTAAAGGTAATTATTCATGTTTTACGTAACATCAGTGAGATTTCTATTTATTTAGAATAGATAGAGTTTTTTTTAAAATTAAATACGTACTACGTTTACAAGATTAGACTGAAAGCTTGTTATTTAAACCCAATGAAGTTTTAATTAACTTAATTAACGCTCAATTAATCACAAGATGTAAGGGGGGTCTTCTTAGATAAATGACGTCATGCGGTAGATCTCCTTGTTGGAAGACGATATTGCATATAAATTGTGATAAGTAGGTGTGGTTTAAAAGGAAACTTTCCAACAGCTGCATCTCGGGCATATTCGTCAAAGGCCGAAAGGGCACGATGTTTTTACTGGCAAAAATTTTTACTTATATGTTACGCTTTGACCGAGCGTCCGGTTTTTGTTACCAGTCTTTAAGCGTTTAGCGCATACACAAATCGCTTTAGAAATAGTGTTATGAGTGGCATATTTTTCCAATTTAGTATTTCATTTTATTTATTTTATCGCAGTATCATCAAATATCAACAAAATATGATGCATGTTTTTTATTAACGAATTGCTTAAAATTAATTTAAAGACCGTGTTAATATGTTTAAAGACAAAAATTCTGACGTATATTTATGTTTTACAGGTCATCAGCATTATACTGACGCAACAGATAGCTGTAATGAAGGTAAATGGATTTGGGATTCTACAGGTGAAAAGGTTATGCACGCTGGATGGAACAAAGGGGAACCAAACAACCATAAAAATAATGAAGACTGTATGGTTATAACGACCATCTTATCATCCAATGATATTCCTTGTACCAACAAGGAACGTTATATTTGCGAAAAGGTAAATGACGGGGAATAAACGAAGAAAGAGAGAGAGAGAGAGACAGAGAGAGAGAGAGAGAGAGAGAGAGAGAGAGAGAGAGTGTGTGTGTGTGTGTGTGTGTGTTTTCGTTTTTACTCAATAGAGCTTTCATTCTGTAGTTACTGCTTTAAGGTGCATTTAAATGAGTATATTAATTGATTACGTCATGGCATCATTAACTCTGTTGCATGCCATAGTGTTGAATACTTCTACTATATTTTTCCTCACGTAATAAAATATTTTACTTATTGAATGAACAAGTTAGATGATTATCTGTGCATTTTGTCAAACATATTTTTTTAATTAAAAAATGTTTATTTATTTTATTATTTTAAAGTTTTTTTAACCGTTATGATTTCATCTTTTAGAAGTCTACAATCTTTAGTGTACAGGTAAAAGTTTATAAACTGGATCATTTTTAAATCTTTAATTCACCTGACTGTATTTCATGGCAACCAACAATCGCCATGTTTAATTCTAAACAATTGTTTTTAAAAACTTTCTTTTCCCCGGGATTTTTTTACCATTTTCAAATAACTCAAGCATTTTCAAATGCAGTCAACACATTTAATCTGGTAGCACATTTAAAACATGTATTTATATTTTTAAGACTATCATTGACATTGAAAGGATATTGAATAAAGTGTTATTTTCATATTTCATTCGTTTTATGCCAGTATCGGGTGTCCTTGCGAAGTCTCACTTCTTTTCTTTTAATAAAATGCTTTTGTAAGTTATTCACTGCCTTGTATACTTTTTTTCAGAAACGTCAAAGATGTTATTAAAACAAAATCTGTGTGATAACGACCAAACATTAATCAGTCTACAATATGTTGTCATAGTAAAATAAACTGATAAGCATATTAAAATATTTGTTTTTTATTACAGAGTTGTATGTATTGATTAACATTATATATATATATATATATATATATATATATATATATATATATATATATATATATATTTGTTAAACACCACATCATCTCTCCACAAAACATGTTAAAGAGCTCATGTAACGAGTTTTGGGTTAGATTTCACGTATTTTATTGGTCCTACTAAAATTTGGATTAATCGAATTTTTCGTAAAAAAATCAAATATTAAAAAGATACCGATGACTCGCAATATATCGTTTGTTATTAAAATCGAAGGGGGTCTCTAGTAATGATGTCACAACAGTAACAAACCTTAATTGATAATATTATCTAAAACTTATATAAGTCCCGGACCTCTTGTAATGTAGTGCCCGGAGAAAACCACCGACCTTCGGTTTGTCAGTTCGATTGCCGAAGGTCGGTGGTTTACTCCGGGCACTCTGGTTTCCTCCACCATCCCAGAGCTGATCACCTCGAAATAAGTGAAAGATTCTTGACTGGGGCGTAAAACACCATAACTTCTTCTCCACTCTTGTAATAACGTAACGACAGTAACAAACTCTAACTGAATATTATTACCATTACTAAATAAGATTATTTACAGCTTCTAGTTGAAAATTCCTTGGTTATTTCACGATAAAATGATTTGTTGAAGTAAACTTTTCATCCGAATGGCATCTACCAATAATGTAGAGATAATTACATTGCATTAATTTTAGTTTATTAGACACATTTCTAATATTAAGACTTTTAGACAAAACGTGCGTCCAGCATATTTAGATATTATTTTTTCAGCTCTGAAACCGTCAAAAATTCCAAGAAATAAATTACTTATTATTTTTATGACTTATTTAACATTACATAATGTTTGTTTTGGCACATATAATGAACAATTTGTAGTTCCGTTACTCTGCAACTAGATTTTTTCATATACTTTTCATCAAGTATCCCTCCAACAACGAAACTGTATTCAAAATCAGTTTAATGGATAAGGTGAATAGATGATAATAAACAAAATAAATTATCTTGAGGCAGAACACATAGACAGTGTTTCATTTTTAAAATCAGTCATTTCCCTGTTTACTACCTCCGCAAAGTGTAAATTCATGATTATGATTTTTTAACACAAACTTGTATATAAAAATTTATATAGAAAAGACTGACAATTTTTCAGATCGGGTAAATTAAAACTAAAAACTCATCCTTATAAATGAATTACTGTCATTCCCTTTTCAAAAATTGTGTAACAAAACTTATCGTGAAACATAAAAATATAAAAGTACTTGTTTCCATTTTTAGCGTCGAACTTGAAGATTGTGTATATCCGGCTAAAAAACAAAAACAAAAAAGCATATATAAGGTTCTCTCTTTAATCAATTTGACTAAGCAATAGTATACAAAAGATGAAACCATTAAGTATTTTAGGGCCTCGTTGGCTACGTGGTCCGATACGGATGTTTTAGAGCATAGCCTCCCAATGGCTATGTTAGTCTTTGTCGAGCAGGCTCCAGTTTCAAAATCATTACTTAACCAAGATTTTCCTTAAATAAATCTGGCAAATTTCAAACCTTAGTAATTTTGTTTAATTGTTAACCTATTACCAATTTTAAGGTGTCATTTTGAAGCTTATACGGGCTTTTGAATCTTTATTCAGCTGTGACAAAATTTAATATTTGTATATTCAAAATGGGACTGCCAAACATTGCTACATGTCAATTATGATAAATCTTAGTTAAAAAATGATTGTGAAACGGAGGCCAAAGTAAGACCGTTTGTCAGTTTATTTGCCATGGGTTGGTGTTTCTCGGCTTTTACATCCCCCCAGAACTGACCGCCTCAATACTTCATTCCCTTGTATTATGTAAATAAATGTATGATAAAGATTTAAGCTTTCAAGGTAGGCAATGCTTCAAAAAATTTTAATCTTTAATCATTTTTTTTAGATATAAAGAAATTGTACATCTTAAAATTATGCATTTGGAAACAACTACGCAATGGAGTTTAAAAAAAACAATGACGTGTGTGTGTGTGTGTGTGCGTGTGTGTGTGTGTGTGTGTGTGTGTGTGTGTGTGTGACACGAAACGAAAATAAATGCAAAAAAATTTGAGCCAATGAATTGAGCCAGTAAATATGTTGTTTGGCTCTAGCACTATTGAAGCCCCTTCTGTCATCCAACTTTACAACCAGAAGTCGATAAATGTCGACTTGTTTCTGAACTTAATAATAATCATTTTATATAATTTTTCAACAAACAATCGGTATACCAATGGGCACTAACTGTGCACGTTTGCGTGCTGATTTGTTTCTTTATTCATGTGAATAAGAATTTTTACAGAACCTTGTCAAATGTGGAGAAAAGACTGTCGCTAAATCATTCAACTACACATACAGATAGATAGTTGGCGTTCTATCTCTAAATAATCCTAAATTTGGAGAATATGTGAATGCTATCTATCCAAGTTAGCTTGACATAAAAGACACGACAGATTCTCCATGTTCTACTTCATATTTGGACTTATACCTCAATTATGACACTCACGAAAGGTTACATCTGAAGCTATACGACAAACGTGATGACTTCAATTTTTCTAGTGTCAGTTTTCCGTTTCTTTACAGTAATATCACCGCTTCTCCTGCGTATGATGTATATGTTTCACAGTTAATATGTTATGGTAGAGCTTGTACCCACTATGGGGACTTTCTACAACGAAGTAAACTCTTTACAATTAAATTGTTGACGCAAGAATATTGTAAGCCTAGGCTAATCAAGGCCCTTAAAAAGTTTTATGGCTGTCATCACAATATTGTTGATAAGTATGTAGTCACTGTATCTAAACTTATACTGGATATATTTGACTTACCATAGTTCTTTGTTCCTTTCATTTTAAAAATTGACTTGCACATGACAGTTGTAGCTAGCTAGACAGGAGGTGCTTACCCTTCCGGAGCACCCGGCCTCACTTCCTTGATGGAAGTTCACGTGTATAACTAATTTTGCCAGCTTTCAAAGTTTTTACTTTTTTTAAAATTTTTTTGGATTGTGGTTTGGACAAGGACTGGTATATTTGTTATATTTATACCAATTGATATGTAAGGAGTTGCCTTGGTTGGGTGGTTAAAGCATATCATTTTTACCAAATTAAGGGTATCACAACGCTGTTTCACTTAAATATAAGTGAGAAAGGACCTTTCTTGTCATGGCTTTGCTAGTTAGAAATGAATGGTCTGCAACACTAAACATGGGTGTATTAGTAATCACAAAGCTATAAGCTATGTTTCACTTAAATGCAATTGAGAAAGGACTTTTTTCTGCCATTGCTTTACTGGTTAGAAATGAATGGTCCTGTACTAGTAATCTCATCATATGTGTGCCCAAGAACAACCATGTAATTCATCATGATTATAGCAAAGGACCAAACTGTCTTGACAAGTCAACAAAATGAAGCTGGCCTTGACTTTGAAGCCATCACCGATAAACTTAGTTATGAACAATGTTTTATCTAAATTCCCGAAAGGCCAAAGACAAAGTATGTCATAAGGGAACTACTTCAATAGAATAATGACTGTTCAATTCCAAACAAACATTTTTATAGCCATGCAATCACACTACTAAACATTTACTTCTGTGACCGTCCAAAAAGTAAGTTAGTGGTTCAAATAAACGTTTAGTTTTTTCCCTTTCATTTATCAATCAAACACAAACATACAAGTTCATGTCCAAATCACAATCTTAAAAGGAAAAAGATACGACTGAAATAATGGTATACCGGAGGAAAAATTCCGCCAGCAGGGATACAGACCCGGTTGTAGAAATCAAACACAAACATACCAGTCAATGTCCCAATAACAATCCCAATATTCTATATCATCTTATATCTGTGTTAGAGCGTCTGGATTATAAAAGAGTCTTCTTACTCTTTGTATAGTTTTAAAAAGTATACTATGGGGAATTAAATTTCGCTAGTTTTGTGGGTTACTGGAAACCATGAAATTAAAGTCCTTGAATTTTTTTTATTACCATTGCCTTCCCCCCTTGGTATTTATTTTAATGAAATCAATTCAATGAATACAATTTTTAAAAAAGGCAAGACCACGAAAATTTTAGCCAAACGGATATTAATGATTCTACAGTATTGTTTTGTGTTCTTGTACTTACCAACAAGTCTTTCACATATAAAATGTTGTTTTGCATCACAATTTAGATCGTTAAATCGTCCACCACTATACATTGTGGCACAATTTTCATTTCCTCCATTATTGTTCGGTTCTTGGTTCCATTGACTTTAAAATAAAGAAACAAATTAACATGAGGTTATTCTATATTCCTTGTCCAAGGAAAAACAAATCCTTTGGATTTTCCAAATTAATTTCATTGGATTTTTTCCAACTTTAATTTGTACTTTTTTCTCATTAGAATTCCAATTTTATTTTTAGGCAAAAATTCAAAAGCAGAATTTACTGTAAAAAAATCAAAAAAAACCTAGCCGAAATATTTTGAGTTTTTGAAAAAAAAGTAGTTATATTACTTAATAACTATTTTTATTGGAATTCACCTTTGGTTGGCCAGGTTTTGGAAAAGTAATTATTCTAAAGTTGTCCGATACCTTTTCAAATGTCACAGAATACTTAACTTAAATAGATAAAAAAGTAAATTTATTTAACACAACAGTCTTTCTTTTATAGGGTGCTCGCTCTGAATAGGGGAGTTTGTAAAAAGTTTCTTTATATACTAGTATATTGTACATGTTGCACATCAAAATTAAAACGGGTATTTTTATTAAATATTTACTACCCCTAAGCGGGTACCGCTGCTGCTGGAGTAACCTCCCCCAGGGTATCCATCTCAGTAGGCAGTACTTTGCACTGTCAGAAAATGTACCTTAATGCAAAATTTTCAGCCGTCTTAATTTTTGAAATTTATATAAATTTAAGGTTTATTCTCTCATGCAAAACATTTTTAGCTGGAATTGGATTCATATCATTTTAACTTTGGATTCAATAATTTTTAAAATGCTTCGATCATCTTTTTTTAAATTATTATAACTTTCGGCCCCTTGTGTCACTGATGAAGAATTAATTTCCGACACTTATGGCTCATTAAAATTAAAACAGGTTTTTATAATCAAATATCTAGAACGAACGGCAAAGTTAAGAAGATTCTACCAATACACCTTAGCTTCTCACGTGTCTAATGTCGATATAATTGATATTAATGACATATTTCACTTGAACGTGACCCTCTCTCTCTCTCTCTCTCTCTCTCTCTCTCTCTCTCTCTCTCTCTCTCTCTCTCTCTATCGATCGATCGAGCGATATACTTACACCAAGTTAGGGTCTGGAAAAGTATTGTCAGGATAAGTCCAAACACCTTCATATTTGATATCATTCAGTCCAGTCCACCAAACGTATGGAGTTTCAGGTCTCTTTTGTAACTCTTCTACAATTAATTGCTACAATATAAAGACGCATGGTAGATAAACAAAATGTAATTTGACATTTGTATTTTGTAAAACAATTCAGTGTTGACTTAATGTAAAGTTCCAAAAGAAAAATTATAAAAATGTATGATCTAAAAATGCACCATTAAGCAAAATTTTCAGCCGTCTAAAATTTGAAATTTATTTAAAACTAAGGTTTGTTCCCTCATGCAAAGCATTCCTGAGCTGGATTTGGATTTATATAATTTTGGAACTTTAGATTCATTATTTTCAGCTGTTTGGCTTATGTTTTTAATCGATCAAACTTTTCGGTCTAAGGGTCACTGATGAGGTATGAATTTTCGAAATGTGCACATCTGGCACATCAAAATTTAACTGGTATTTGTGTTATATATTTACTACCCCTAAGCGGGTACCGCTGCTGGTGGAGTAAAACTCCCCGAGGGTATCCATAACTCAGTAGGCAGTACTTTTGTTCTGTCA
This sequence comes from Tegillarca granosa, assembly GCA_029721355.1. NCBI lineage: Eukaryota > Metazoa > Mollusca > Bivalvia > Arcoida > Arcidae > Tegillarca > Tegillarca granosa. Next base: position 39,003,944 of record CM056605.1, read on the forward strand.
GAAAATGTACCTTTTAGCAAAATTTTCAGCCGTCTAAAATTTGAAATTTATTTAAAACTAAGGTTTGTTCCCTCATGCAAAGCATTCCTTATCTGGAATTGGATATATATAATTTTGGAACTTTAGATTCATTATTTTCAACTGTTTGGCTTTTGTTTTTTATCGATCAAACTTTTCGGTCTTAGTGTCGCTGATGAAGAATGAATTTGAGAAATGTGCACATCTGGCACATCAAAATTTAACTGGTATTTGTGTTTTATATTTATACAAAAACTGTTTCTTGTATGGATGAAAGACATCTACTCGGACTAAAACCACACTTTTCAGTAATTTTTAGCGCCCGTCCAAAGTCGGAAATCGTTCAATCAGGCCCCGGTTTCACAATCATTCCTTAACTTAGATTTTCCTCGAGATTTTGTTGCCATCCTTTCCTGTTTTATTATTGAATTGTTGTTATTTATTTTTTATTCTATTTATTTATACATTTATTAATTGACTTTTTGTTACTTTGGCTGTTGCAAAATCCATGTTTCTTAGTTTCTTAGGTGCAAATTTCTTTTTTCTTTTTTAAATATTTTATGTTTTTAGTTGTAACATTGAATTTTGTGCAATGAAGTTTTATTTCTTGTTTTAAAGAAGGGCCAACATGGATCTAATTGATTTATTAAAATAATATAATATTTTGAAGATTTTGTTTTACATCAAAATAAAAATAGGGGATGGACTAAGGTCATTTATAGACTTATGCTAGAGTCCATACTTAGCAGAGTTTCTAACTTTGCAGTCTGTGATATTTCAAAGTTTCTGTTTAGCAGCAAATCATTATACGACGGTGTTTAGAAAATATTCAACACGTAAAACTCTATTATAACGCTTTATAATACCGCTTAAACAACAGTGCTAATAAGTATATGCATTTTGTTATTTGTACTGATTAGCTCTTGTGCCATAATAAAGACTTCATCAATGCTAACTAAATGATCATCTTCAACCAAACATGAATTAATAGTTTGTTTTGGCGTAAAAATGTTATGGCATGGTCTGTTACTGTTAAAACCATTTGTTTTATATTAATTTTACCTATCAAACTTTTCGGTCTTAGTGTCACTGATGAGGAATGAATTTCCGATATGTGCACATCTGGCACATCAAAATTTATTAGGTAGTTGTGTTTTAAATTCATCATCTATATGTGAACGCATTAAATATTGACAATAGGGAATAATTTGAAGCTAAATACCAAATACATTTATATACCTTTTCAAAATTCCCTGTGAGTTGTAACATCTGTCCTACAAGGGTTCCATCTGATTGTACTAGATTCGAACACTTTGCTGCAACACTGTACCAAGTAAGTAGATCCGATTCATTTGTAGAACTTATGTAAAAACAGTACTTTGAATAACCTTTTGAGAAGAATCCCGGTAAACAATCACCACCTGCAAAAAATGCATAAATAAATTTTAAATGTATTTTCCTTCTTTACAGATCACTAAAAACAATTCAAAGGAAAAATAAGGAAGATAATATAAATTGGCAAAATTTCTGCGGGTGTAGCTAGCTAGACAGGAAGTGCTTACCATTCCGGAGCACCCGGCCTCACTTCCTGGATTGAAGTTAACGCGTATAACTCCATTTGCCATTTTTAAAAGATTTTACTTTGTTTTTGGGGGATTGTGATTTGGACATGGACTGGTATGTTTGTGTTTTATTGCGTCATTTGATTATCGCGATGAACTACATTGGGAGACAGATTAATATAAGTGCTATGACACTTGTTTCTGAATCCCTTTGTCTATATATGTAATTATAGTTATGTATAATGTACTTATATTTGGGTATATATAACTGAAAATAAAATATGTTTAAATCAATTACATTTTAAATTATTCTAGTGTTTTTGTTCGTTGGTAATCAGTAAAAAAAATTGATTACATAGATAACTTTCAAAAGTTTTTAATTAGCTCATTTTTTCTTTTTTAATTAACATGAAGATAAAACAAACGGGAAAATGTCTCGATTAGTATTACAATGATAAAAAGTGTTTAACAGTGCTACTATACATGTCCTTAGCGATATCCATAGCAAATCTACAGACCAAGTAAATATATAACAAATGCTAAATTTTGATGTGCCATATGTGCACATTTCGGAAAATCATTCCTCATCAGTGACACTAAGGACCGAAAAGTTTAATAGATAAAAAACATAAGCCAAAAAGTTGAAAAATAATTAATCTAAATTCCAAAGTTATATGAATCCAAATCCAGCTAAGGAATGCTTTGCATGAGGAAACAGACCTTAGTTTTAAATAAATTAAAAAAATTAAGGCGGCTGAAAATTTTGCTAAATAGTATATTTTCTGACAGCACAAAGTACTGCCTACTATGGATACCCTCGGGGAGTTTTACTTCACCAGCAGCGGCAGGGGTAGTAAATATATAACAAATACCTGCTAAATTTTGATGTGCCATATGTGCACATTTAAATAAGCCAACCCTAAACTTGTAAATTATTGATATATAATAAGCAAAAATTAAAACATATATAACAACCCTTAATACTCACCTTTGCTAATAAAAACAATACATATCATGTAGAATAATAGTTAAAAAAGACAAGAAAAAAGAAAGAAGATGAAGTAGAACATCGTGTTATCAAAAATTCTAGTTTTACCGTTATTATTTTTGTACATGCAGATATAGCCTTCCATTGCGTCACATGCCAAGTCATTATAAACTCCATCGTGACCAATCACAGCACAGTCTTCATTCTCTTCGTAATTGTTAGGTTCCTGATTCCATCGACTAATAATGTAAATATAATATAAAATAGAGAATATATTATTATTTCTTGTAAACACGTGTTTTATCATTAAATGACAGGCGTTATTCTTAAAACCTAAGGCGCCTAGCCATTGTCAATTTGATAAATTTAAACTATTTTCTTTTTCGGAATTTGGAATTTTACTTATGCAGTTGTATATTACATTCATAAATCAAAATTTTCTAATATTGGCATTGCTTATGTTGCCAAACATTTGGTAAAAAATTGGCTTCTTGCGATTATTTTGGCAACATGAAAGTTTGTGTTATCAATATAAAGACACGAAAAAGAACGTTATGAGATTAGAATATACAAACTGGCGACAAAATCTGGCTTCTGTTCACGTCGCTGGCAACAAGGTATTTGGAACCAGAGTTAAATCTCCTTTTGCTTGAAATAATACTACTTTCCCGAATATAAAGACGGACAATGTATCAGTCTTTTGTTAAGTCGGGTGCATATAAACAGTGTAGAATAACAAATGAAATTATGTGTAAAATAAAACTTTAAAAATACTATAAAAATTATAAATATTCGTTAGGTTTAAATTCGTGGTTTTACAATTTAAAATAGTTTAAATGGTAAAAAAGTGTCGTGAAAAAATTGAGTTTTGAGAAAATAAATTCCCATTTGAGGCTTTAGTAATTGAATTTAGCCAATGAAAATAACGGCAATTTCATTCCCCACGAACATTTGTGATTTTACAATAGTATAACATTCACACAAGACTGGTATCCACCGATGTCCCATCCGTCCAGTACCATGGTCGGATTCCCCCACTGACATTGTGTGTTCTCAAACCAGTCCAAAAACCTCCACCGCCTAAATCTAACTTATCTATCCAATTCTGAAAGTAAAACAATAAAAATATCTTTCTGAGGTTTTTGTCTTGACTGTATTTCGTTGTTCTATGGTGTACTGTACGCGTTTTCGTGACTTGCAGACGATTGTTAGCTCTGAGCATGGCTACAATTACGTCTTACATTTTATATTTGAAGGTGAAAGGACTCGTTATCTTCTGAAATAATTTCTCTACAAATTTGACAGATTATTTTTTTGTAAGTAGATGATATTCTAATGATTTTTCAAATTGGAAGTTAATTTTTTTTATTTGAACATTGTTACAAATAAAAGAATTACAGAATTACACGGACAATGTCCAGTGGCGTGATTATGACCGCTCCCAACTATGCCTGTTTTTTTTTTAAATCAGTTGGCACTTTAAAACATTTTTTTTTAAATTTCCGAATATTTCATATATATATATATATTTATTTATTTATTTCTAATTTCGGTTATATAATACAATAAAATATTAACCTAAACTCACGCGATCGTTTTCACTTTATACTCCAATAAACCACGCAACCATGGCAACGCTAAACATGAATGGCGTGACATATGACTCTATTTCAATGGCTGAAATTGTTTGTTGGTGGAAATTTTATTTCAATTATTAAAAAATCAAGAGAAATGAAACTAAAAATTGTTTTTTGTTTGAGTTTAAGTGTTTAAATTAAATTATAAATAGTGCGTGATGAAAAAGTGTGCACACCGTTTTTCAGGTTATGACTCAATAAACTTGTTAAAAACAAGTTATTCCTTAGATAAAACTTATGTACCACTTCATCTTTGTTGTCAATTTTGATTAAATCCGCCGATGCCGACAGACATTTATTTCTGGCGTTTGTCCAGGTATATCCACTAGATTTACCAAACAAGTAACAGCTGTGTCCAGCACGTGTCCACTTACCACCACATCCAAGATCATATTGTTCTAGAAAAACAAAATAATTCAATAATTCAGCTTTAATTTTTTTTAAAATGCTAAAAAAACTTTAAATTATTCAAACAATGCAAAACTGGAAACAATTTACTTACATAATTTTGTGATTAAAAACTGAATTATCACTGAAGTTAAAACGAAAAAAAAACCCCAAAAAACAAGTGTATATATATACAGCCTTACTGTAAACAATATTTATTTATTACAACGGTACAAGACAGTAACATACATCACTATGTATATAAGGATTCGGAAACAATGGTTAAATGCCATTATATTAATCCGTCTCCAAGAATAACAAAAGTACAATTAGAAAGACCGACAATCAATATCAAACTACATGTATATGATATGCACTTATGTAAAAAAATATAACGTAACTGGTTTGAAAAGAAGATTGTTTACATTGTTATAAATACAATTCAACACTATTACTAACTGATTGTAAAAAAATGCAAGTTAAGTAACTTATTTGAATCTTTTACTATCGATTATATATTTTTGAACTTTTAAGAAGATTTCTGTGTTTTTAACATCAGATAAGTTTGGACTACCGTATAAAAGAGTATCTAACTTTATATTCTTGGGATTTAGTGAATTAAAAAGTTCAGATCTTTGACGAGTAAAATTTGGACAATCAAATAAATAGTGTTTGGTGGTTTCAGTTTTTCCACAGGGACAGTTGGGCAAATCAATTATCATTTTCTGGAACAGGTGACTATTTAACGAACTACAATTCATTCTCAGACGTGAGTGAAGGACTTGCCCCAATCGACTGCCTTTAACAAAAAACTTTGGAATATTTAACTTATTTCTATTCAGATATGATTTACACCTATATAAAGAAGAGTTTCTTATTTCCTCTGGAATTTTATTCCAGTCTATAATAACAGAAGGGAAAAAATAATCGAAAAAATGTTTAGTTTTACAAGAGATGTGTACAAGATTGTTCTGTTGTCGTGCATTGTAAGAGTGTGTTTCAAAATTGTGAGGGGGTACTATATCAGAAAGATAGTCAGGCGTCATGTTGTGATACAATTTATAAAATAATTTTGTGTTTTTTACGTCTGTCACTTAATGATTCCCAGCCAGATTCTTTTAAAAGGAGTGAAGTGCTAGTTAGTTGTGTGGCTCCGGTAACAACACGAGCTGCTTCCAAGTAAATTTTTTCAAGCGAATTACTACAGAACAACGTAATATTATATATACAGCCTTAAGAAGTTTTTGAGCACGCCAATGGTTAAGACCGTCCCATGAAGCAAAATGGTCTAAAACGCCCTTTTACGGCGGATCACAGAACCTCTTAACGCCAAGGTTCAATTCAAGTCGGATCAGATCTTAAACATCAGAGTTTTTGGGTATTTCTCTCGGGGCATGCTGCTTTCCTCTTCCACTCTGAACTGACAGCCTCGATATAAGTGATAGAATCTAGACTTGGTTGGGAGATTGTCCTTATTTCATTATTCGTTTGATATGTTGAGATGTTTGTTTTTGTGTACAAGGCTGGAAAATAGGTCTCATTGGGTTAATTGTGTTTAACTATCAAGTAAGACTTTTTACAGGCAAACTGACAAACTTTCTTACACTTCGTTCTTCTGTCTGTTTAGGTTTCTAAGATAGAAAATAAGATGCTCGAATATCAGTAAATCGGTGCTTAAGACCACATCAAAGGTCAAAAGCGTTAATAGACAGAAGTGCAAGTTAGGTAAGGTAAGTTCATTTAACCCCATTTTTCCAAGACATAATCGAAAAGATATGCGCTTTGATGTCTCCCTGTACTCACTTTGTACTGCTGATTTTTCACATATATAATACGCCAAACTTTTACACTTTCCGTCATCAACCACGCCTCCACTGTACATGATGGCACAATTTTCATCTTCACCGGATCTGTTGTTTGGAGATTGATTCCATGGACTGCAATATAAATAAAGAGTAAATCATCAATATTTAAGTAAATATCGTATTAAACTTACATGGAATGATGTGACAAATTTAGAATTTCTTCTAAAATAGACGCCACCTAGCACTGCGCTTAAACGGTATTTTTGAAAAAATATAACAAAATAAAATTTTACAGGTCATAAATGTCTTCTGAACACAAGATATAAACTAGGACATAATATTAATAATTCTTTTCAAGCTAAGACAAAAACAATAATTCGTTGGTCAAAGAAAAAAATAGTTTCGTGGAGTGTATACTTCCTGGTTCATGGTTGTCATTTAAAAAGTAGTTTGCAAGCTTAAGTTTACAGTGGTGTGTGTGTGTGTGTGTGTGTGTGTGTGTGTGTGTGGAATCAACGATAATTAGTACACACTAAAATTGATGAAAATGCTTTTCCAATTTTGTCCTCAGTTTTCGGGTCCTTTGACAAGGACTGGTATGTTTGTGTTTTAATTGTAGTAAACAAAGCTTATCATTATATAAAATTACTTTTCCGAATTCTTTATTTTTTTATTTTATTATATTTTTTTTTAATTTTTTTTCCGAGAAAAAGATTTTAGACTTACATCTGTAATGTTGGTGCTTTTCCATTTTGCCAGACATATGTCCCCTCAGTTTTCTGGTCATTCAGACCTGTCCACCATAACGCTAGCGTATCTGCTGTATTTTTGGGTAATGTTTGAAACATAAATACCTACAATAAAAATGGTCATTTTATATAAAAATTTACACTTAGTGTATCATTCAGTTGAGAAATACATAATTGCTATTTAAGCCGTATAATTAACCTTAGTAAGTTGTATATGCTTGACCTTAATATATAAATGTTTTTAAAATTAGGAGTCAGAGATTTGCAACAGAAAACATGAATTTGACAAAAGCCAATGCAACCGAAAACAGGACATAATACAAGTCAATGAAAGACGGCCAAACAAGACAAGGAAAAAGCATATTTGGATAACTGTTTATTGTACACCCGATATTAAACGGGCACTGGAGTATATATCTGAAAGAATATTTGCACCGCTAGCTCATACAAATGGATTTAAAGCTGCATTGAGTTTTCAATTTTCTGAATTTTTTTTTTTTTTTTTTTTTTTTTTTTTTTTTGATTTTCTAAA